>JBBMOE010000010.1:3617091-3677091 GCA_037975065.1 Chaetodon trifasciatus | reverse complement strand
CACGAGGAGCGAGTGATAGCTGAGTCACTCTGAGATTACAACGTGTCAGTGTCTGGACATCATGGAGAATATCAAGGCAGTGGATTCAGAGGACCATGTCAGGCAGAGGCTGTTTCCTGTGACCGGACAGATGGCTGTTTGTGTTAGCGTCAGATTCAGCCAATGAAGTACACGGTCACTTCAGAGACAGACATTAAAAGGTGTAATTCAGAGCTGTGCAGACACTAGAATGGGGGTAAAAGTGGGTGTGAACAGGACTCTTTACAATGCTCTCTTTGTTACTCTTCAAGACAAGTCAACCAGGCAAATCCTTTGTTCTCTTGCAAAACCTGAAAGCTAGCTTTCAACCAATGGGATGTAAAGGGAGTCTTGGCAGCCAATAGAAAAGCAGGAAACACTATGTTGTTCTGGCTGTGAACTTCCTCTGAAGCTATTTCAGCCCTGTGCCTTTGTTGTGCTGCTGTCCTCCTCATGTCTCCTGCTCTTCCTCTTTCCCAGCCTGCCCTCCATAAACAAGCTGCACAGGAAACTTACTGCACATCACTGACAGTTTCAGCAAAATATCAGCGGCCAGGGTGTGAGCAGAGGAGCGCACAGAGAAAATGAATTCATACCAACTCAGTGGCAGGTGGTTCACTGTATTGCAGCGCGCCTAGCAACAGCAATCTTTCTGACTGCAGTGCAGTGAGTTGTAACCACCACACCCACACACAGAGGAAAAGGGAACGGACTGGCATAACCCACTGAGTCGCCAATTACAGAGTGTAGTAAGGCTGCTCTCCAGGCTATAACTGGAGCCTAATTATCCCTGTTGAAGAACAATCTGTTATTAAGGCAAGAAGCATGCTGAGGAGCCTGTGCGCTGCTTAACCCTATACGTTCTCTGTGTCTGCTGTGTTGGCCAACTGTTGTGCGTGTGTGTGTGTTTTAAAAAAGGAAGATTTTCCACAGCTTTCTTATCAAGAATGTTGAGTAATGATGCTATATGTATATGCTATGGTTTCATTTAAAGTTATTTTCTTTCAACCATTAATCTATTATACTGGGGGTTTGAGACCAGCAATCAGGTCCAGTACAAATGAAGCGGACTGTCACTTCACCTTAAAACAACTGCTTAGATCGCTTCAATCAAACAGATTTGGAGCTTGTCAATCAACTCGCCCTCAGGAGTAATTCTGCTCAGCAGCTTTGCGTCGTTCTAACCAGAAAGGCTGACAGTGGCTGCCAATCATGCTCCACCGCTGCATGTGCCTGTGCTGTTAATGAGAATTTAACTGCCAGAATTGTATTAGACTTTTTAGATTTATTTGAAAAAATATCAGTAAGTGCTAGTAATTTTCAGAGCGCTACATCCTGAAAAGAGAAATAACTGCAGAGTCATGTTAAACAAACACAAGGTTAAGTATAGAGAAATACTGGAGATACAAACCCCTTGAAGCCGAACATCATAACCGCACTGCGTGTTGATGACATCCTCCTGCAAGAACAACACAAAAATGTGAAATACTCTCCATGTCAGCGACTGGTCACAGTGTTTAAAGTGTTGATGACTCTTTTTAAGTGCCAGAGGGGCAGAAATAAATTAGGAGGTGACTACTTTGGAGAGTAACTTTCCAAGCAAAATTCCTCAAGCATTAAAAACTAGTTGAAATGCTAAATTAGATAAGGCAATTTCAAAGTTAAATTCAGGCTGCAGCTAATAATTACTTTCATTATCAGTTAATATGCAATATCAGTTATTATGTTAATGTTTTTTTTTTTCTCTATTAATCGTTCTGTCTGGAAAAAGTCAGCAAACAGTGAAAAATCGTTATTCAGTTTCCTATAATTCAGATAGACAAGCCTCACATTTGAGAAGTTGATACCTGCAAATATCTGACATTTTCACTCATAATTATTCAATTCTGAAAGTAGTTGATTATTTTTCTGTTGATCATTAGTTACAATTCAGTACAATACAGTAAAACCCAGATAAAACAGAATGCAATCATTTGCAAACCAACAGTGTTCACCGTCAATGGTTTTACAAAGTGTTCCTGAGCTCATGCAGTAACAGCCTTTATGCAATCATGTGTTGCTGCATCAAATTCAGAATAAGCATATATTTACAAAAATCAATGAAGCTGATGAGATAAAACATTAAACACATTGTCATTGTACTGTTTTCAATTGAGTATATCTCAAAAGGATTTCTTGAATGAATGTCTTGAAGTCTGACTTATGTCTTACACAGCATCCCAACATTTTTGGAATCTGGGTTGAAAATAAAACAGCACATTTCTGCAAGATTAATCATGTATTATTATTGATGAATGACTCACTGCAGGGTCTTTGACACAGCAGGAGAAGGGGACTCCACAGCGCTCCCTACTGGGGTTCAGGTCAGTGCAGTTGAAGTAGATGTTCAGATTCCAGTCGTCGGGCCCGTGAGCTCCACAGCATGACCACTGAGACAGCACCAACAACAGGCACAGATTAAACAGCCAACTCCAGTTAACAGACAGATTTATTTTCTCTGATCTGGTCTTGAAACAGCTCTTTAGAGCCCGGATCAGGTCAGCTTGGGTGGGTAGCCAGCTTACTGTGGGAAGCAGTGACAACAGATAGTGTGATACAAGTGGTGAGACAGCAGCAGATCTAATCGCCTTTACAGTATGCCATGACAGAGCCCAGGGCTTATACACAGGGGACAACAAACCGTTTCACTTCACATAATTGGATAATCATTTGAGGGAAATATCATATTTACTCCACAGTTGCACTGGCTAACTCATTATCCTGTCTGCCCAGAACTGAGCTGACTCAAGATCAGTGTTGAAACTCATATAAACAACAAGTCTTCTGGAAAAGGGAGTGACTCCCTCCAGCCGAGGAACGTGAACCTTTACAAGGAGACTGTAACTGAACACACGGGTTTCAGAGAGTGGGCATGGACTCACATATTCCTGCGCAAAGTCAATGAGGTTCTGCAAGTCGATGTCATCGCGGTAGGCCTTGACGTTATTGTTGATGAAAAAGTTGAGCTGGTCTTTGATCCAGTCCTTAAAGACGAAGGCAAGGATCCCGGCAGTCAGCTCCAAGAAGAAGATCAAACCCAGGAACACGGAGAACTGGAAAGCACACGACGCGCACAAGTGTAAACACGCATAAACACACACAAGTGTAAACACGCATAAACGCAAAAACAGAAAACAATAAATCTGGCAGTTTAATCAGGCAATCTGGGTGCGCTCAAGAAAATCCTGTTTTAAAAAAAGGATCAGAAGACCAAAACCATTTTTTTCTCATCCCATCTCTTGTAAAAGAATGAAAGGACAAACGCTCTGATGTAATGTCGCCGTACAGGTCTGTCCTGATTTGCTGAGTGAGTGTGGCAACAAAAACTGCAGTCCCAGAGGTACCGTTATATCAGCCCTTTACAGTAAATGTAGGTGGAGAGGAGACGGGGCTCATAATAAATGCACAAAAGCCACATTAGCTCCTCACTCTGACGCCTGACTCACTGCTGCTAATGGACATAGGCTGGAACTAATAGCTACTCAGAATTGCAGCCAGCAACAAGGCGAGTGTGTCTCCATCAATCATGTGTTGTTATCGATACGGATCAACCCAAATAAACCTCCTAAACTGGCTTTGGGCTTTAGAGGACATCTTTGATTTTTTTTACACATCAAAAGACAAAAAAAGAGCAGATGAAGAATACATCACTGAGTTAACTGATATTAAAGAGAGAAAATGTTGGTGGCTTATGAGGCATGGATCAATGCTTCTGATCATTACTTCCAGATGAAACAGGCCTTAGCTTGGTGACGAGACAATCCATATTTGTACCACTGAACCACCCCAAGCATCTGGCCCGGGTGAGTCATCCACCTGCTGCTCTGACAGCCTTAGCTCTGGTGTGAACTGCAGATCTAAGGGGGTGTGATGTGGTTAAAATGGCGCCTGTGCTCGGACAGCTGGGAGCTGGCTTACAAATTTAAGCAGGAAGGTGTTCTCTCTGAGCGCTCCAATGCAGCCAGCAAAGCCCAGGACGAACATGACCCCTCCTACGACGATAAAGAGCCACACGGGGTCGAAGCCCCCGAGGTCTGTGATGGATGACAGATTGGACAGCACACCCTGAGGGAGAGGAAGAAAGACAAAAGAAAGCGGTTAAAATTCCGACTGTAACACTTCCAAAATCAATCCTTACTATCTCTATTACAAGGTCCCAGCTCATTTCTGCACACTACAAAAACACAGTTAACCTTGAAAAGAGGCTGCGACGTCAAAGAGAAATAGTGAAAATTTAACTTATGACAGCCAAGAGGTTAACGTGGGTTGCCCTGTTCAGAAATGCAGCAGAAAAAAACCTCTAAAAAGCCGATACTGTTGGCATGAGGGCGGCTTTCCCAATAGAATAACAAACCCCCAGATGTTTTTTCTTTTAATCAATTTATCTACAGCACATTTTCCCTCTAACAGATCTCTGCCTGCCTATAAAACAAGTGACTCTTCCCAGAAGAGGCAGAGTTCAGCAAACATTCACAAACAGACATCCCTCCTTCCTCTCTGCACATCCTGCCCTCACAGCCCCGAGGCTGTAAGGCCAACATGTTTTCCTGTCAGTCTCCAGCCTGCATCGTGCCTTGCACTGACAAATTTCTCAAACAGAAATTACACCTTAACGCCAAGCAGTGGGCTCATGGAAGGTGCTGCAGGGCAGCACATTACACGGAGTCATGCATCATGCATGATCTCTGTCTTTTTAGCACCATAATGAAAGCGACCCCACCAGCGTTACTGTCTGTTAATGTGGGTAACTGCTCTCAATTCTGACATCCTGTTTGCTTGTCAAATGTAGTGCACATGTCAAACACTTGCAGCTAAAGCCCACAAAGCTGAAGTCTCCTGCTGCTTAAGTTCAGCTCCCACTGCACTTGTTAAGGGACAACTACAGCGTGGAGGTATGACTGCATTCTTGTGCTTTCATAGCACTTGTGCAGAATAAAGTGCCTTCATTTAAATCTAAGCATGAGGCCCTGAAACACTAAACTAGTCCGGCTGAATGCAGCAGGCTAGAAACTAATCATCTTAGCCACTGAGACCCAAACTCACCATTATGCCTTTCCAGTACCTGCTATTCATCATTCGGCCTAATCCTTTAAATTATTCACACTGTTCCACTAAGGGACTCTGGTGCAGGCCTGTTTGCACAGAGTTCACGACCAGACGTTACTAATCAGTACATGCTTCCATTGCTGGTGCAGCATTTACTGAAGCGAACGGTACAACTTCGAGATAATTAATGAACAAATTGACTGTTAGCTCAATTGGAAGGAGCTTTAAACGTGGCCATGATCCACTGCACATGGAAGGTTAATGGCACCGTTTGACCTTTGTAGTTAGTATACTGTGGAAAATAAACTGTAAGCAGTTTCCATACAAGTTTGCAGAATTCACTTTGTGACGGGTAAAGACATTGAACTCTTGCTGGATATGACTGAAATGAGTTTGTAATTTCCTCTATGGCTCTTTTTGTGCTGCTGTGCACTATTCTAGTTCCTGTTCGACTACTGGAAAAACATACTGGCTCAACAAAACTTTAACACTCACCCTGTAAAATCACACTAAAACTGCAGGAATATATTTCATTTCCTGAGACCGCTAAGACATGTTTACTATTATCAGGTAACATGCTTTTAAGTGGTGCAAAGTGTTACAGGAAAGGTGCCTTTATTTCCCACACCACTTCTCTCAATTCTCAGTTTTCATCTAAATTCTCTCCTGCAAATTGGACTTTCAGTTTATTCCTGCTGGAATACGGGGAAGGAATTTAGCTATGCTGCTGAGGCAATCGTGTTGCGCTGCAACAGTGTGTGTTTGTGTGCATGTGTTTATACTTACCTTCTCCGCCCATGCCCACAGGCCTATGCCCAAGAATGCGGCTCCTAGTAACTGTAAAACAAAGGCAGAGAAGAGGCGTCACTGTCAGTCTGAAAGCAACTGAAAAAATGAAGAAATAAAACATCTGAGACTTAATGAGTCTCAATCAAAGGTGGAGAAAACACTCTCAGTGACAAATTGATACTCAAAAACATCTTTTATCAGGACTGCGTTGGATCACATTTGACATATGATGGCACCTCCCTGGCAACATATGCAAACAACCCCACAACTGTCTTCAGGTTCAGATTTTTGTAACGTTAAACTCTGATTGATCCACAGTAATCCACGACATCACCTTTTCCCGACACAGCCACCCCCACATCAGACGTGTGAGAAGAGCAACAGTCAAAACACAAATACAGAAACATCCAATAATCTTCTAAAATCGACAGATAATCGTGTGTTCATGTAGAATCTCCATCACTTATAGAGAGAATCTCATTGAGACATTTGGCTTTTGGAGGCTTGACACAAAACCCAGTTCTGAAAAGATGTCTTTTAATTGGCTGTGGACAGAGTGAATCACTACAAATGCAGGTTATTGCAGGTTCAACTCATTGCACTGGACCACTTAAGAGGCTGGAGGATCTGATATCCTGAGAGTTAAAGAAAATCTGTGTGGTATTAGCCTCCCAATCCATGAATGATGAATACAGGGCTCACAATTCATAACAAGCCAAAAAAAAAAAACTTTGAAGAGCATTGGGTGACTGTCTGAGAGGGCCAAGATAAAAAATTTAACAGAATAAAAAGGCTTCAGGACCCAGAAAAAGGACCCTTTTCTATGTAGTGTGGTTTTAGTCCTGCAATGTTATTGTCTAATCAGCATTTCAGCTGCCACAAAATGTCATTCTAAAGAGATTTGGGATGGTAATGCACTTAACTGAGGCACACTATAGTGGCAGAGCCTGAAATATAATAGCGTCATTGATGGTGGGATAAATTGCATTGTTGGGAAGCTGATTAAATCTGGAGAAGCAGGTAAACTGATGGCAATCAGCACCAACAATGTGACAGAAACGTCACATGCGAGGCGGTGCTGCAGGGTTGGCCTGGCAGTTACATAAGAGGCTGTAGTGAAGGGTGTGATGGCTTCAGCTGGAAAGTGACCGGCAGGAAGAGTCAAGGTAAGCAGGCGGAGATCAGGTAGAAGAGATTAGACTGACAGAGTGGGGGTATTAAACCATTAAGCCTCTAACTCGAAATAATCCACATGGAGCACAAAAAAACGTGACAGAGTTCTCACCGTACAGCATTGAAGCTATTATTACACTTAAATTCAATAAGTTTTGTCATTTTATAGCAAAGAAAATCTTTAAATGCTGTCAGTATCATTTGATTCCTAATTATGAAAAAGAGAACTGGGATATTTTTAAGCAGCTCTGTGAAAATAACTTCAGACAATTCATTCTATATTATATCAAAATGTAAATAAAAAACTTCAATTTGGCAATAACGGGGCCTTGTCCAAGTATTATGCTACAAGTGTAAGTATGACAAAGATTTTTCTATATCTGGATTTGAAAAAGACACTTCTGCATGTTAATCTTCGTGAGACTGTTGTTTTTGTGTTTTTGCTACTGCTCAGTGGACACACTGCCATGTTTTCCAAGAGCTAACTTCAGTCAGAGTGAGTTAATTCACTCCAATATTCTTGATCAGGAAACATTTCTGTGCACAAAACTCTCATAATACTGTTCTGAAAAATATATTTGATGATATCTCATGACAGTACAACATGGATTACTGCTCGACAAGTAACTGCTCGACTGCAATTAAAACCCAACATGCATTTTGACTGTACAAAGATCTGTAATTACATTGTATTTGGTTACCGTTCAGCTGTTAGTATTAGGCAGCACATGCAATAGTTTTACTTTATATTCAAATGAAAAAATAAGTGTCTGGATATCACTGCATCAAGCAGAACGAATCCTTCTGGAACAACACAACACCGACATGTGTTACAGAACAGGGTGCAACTTTCTGGCTGCAATTTCCGACTCTTCCTCTTTCTTCCTCTCCTTTTCAATTCAGGTCCAGGAGCTTTCTGAGGACGCAGTCCATGAAGGAGCGTCCTTAAGAGAACCTGAAGGATAAACTGAACCTGTGCCTTCTTTCCAAATGAGACAATCCAGCTGCACAGACCCCAAACTGAATGCTGCATTAAGGCAACGCTTAGAGTTTAAAACCCCCAGAGGTCATCACCAGGAAGTTGGCCTCTAACAGGCAACAAATTGGCCTGAATATTTAACACTCGGTGCCAAGTAATCACTCATCATGACTGTTATATGAACTGCATAATAATTACCATTCCCAACGTCAGACAGTAAATGGTAGAATGGGCGTCACACTAATGTTGCTAACAGCAGTGTAAAAAGGGAAAAAATAAGAGAAGTTGCATTTAACCACTATACTGCTTTGTGTTTTCTGAGGGGAGACATTTTCTAGTAAACGCGTGCCACCGACACATCAGATATACTTCCTGTCTCATTCTCATTGTTCTGTCCTCAACAGGAAACCAGGAGGAGTTGATGACACTTTGATGGATAATATCCTGCACACATGAAAGCTTTTCTTTACTTGACTAGAGTTAATACATATATATCATTGCTACAATTGGGGATCATTTAAATTTGTCATGATTAGCCAGAGATGATTAGGAATAGCTTGGATTTAGAGAGGGAGCGCTGCTAGGATCTCGTGCTGCTTCAATAAATCCATATATTGTGAGGAAAGCAGATATTTCTGGTACAGAATCTATAGTGACTGACTGGTATCGTGTTATACCTATCACGCAGCGCTCTATGTAATAGGCACTTAAAATGTACAACTACTTCTGGTGAATTGTTCACAAATCATCAATTACAGGAAGCCCTTGTGGTTCAGTATGAACACATCCCATTCCCAGCCCCTCTCATCCAATCTCTCCTGTGTCCTCTCTGCTGTGAACTATGCAATAAAGCAGACGGAAAAAATTGCCTTTTCACTCTGGTGCTTCTAAAATAAAACACCAGGCAGACACCAAAACAGTACTGCTGTTATATGGCCAATTTTGTTGTTATTTCCGGTCAAAAGTACTTCAGTGCACGTCAAGTTGCATTTCCCCCTGCCACAGCTTGAGGCGACTGCGAAAGCAGCATTAAGTGAGACAGCGAGGTGTTATCCATGCCGGGTACCCTGTCATTTTGGCTCACTACTTCTGAATCTCTTTCTCAGTCAGTGAATACTTCCATTAACTTTATTCATAAAATACACAGTAATTTGAAATTGAGTACTGATCAAAACCTAAAATTAAAATCACAGTTAAAATTTTGCTATTTCAGAAATCTGACCTACCGTTACCGCAAACTATCAGTAATTTGTGTGTTACAGTGTAAGACTAACACACTCAAGCTGTATTATGTGCCTTTTCATCAAAGCCCTATTTGCAAACCAAACTTCCCTCATGGGACAATAAGATCTGGGTTGAAGTGAGTCTGACTCCGTGAGTACATTGAGACTGAACTGAACTCGCCTTTGTACAGTGCTTGCGTTATTTCTTTTTATCTAACTTTTCCCACAGTTAGGGCAGCCAGAGTCGAATTCAGGTCAGCTGGAGTCTGAAACACACCACCTGTGTTAAGCTCTGTCAATGTCAACCTGAGACATGTTCACAGACAATAACTTCTTTTTAAAAGATAAAAACTAAGTGAACCAAGTAAATTCATAATAATAAACCCAGAAGAGCACAATACTGTGGCCTTGGTCTTGCTTATTCATTGCTTCTGTTTGCTTGGTGGCAAGATGTTTTAATAAAAGTCCCTTGAGGATTTATTTCTCAATCTCACCTGCTCTTGTGAGTAATTTGTTTCCCTTTCTTCTGTAGAATTCTACACTAATCTCCGCGCTTTTATCACTGGACTTCTATGTTTTATCACTGTGCAAATACACAAAGTCTGGAACTACATGTCCTTGTATCTGCTTGGTTATTCAAATCATGATGATCAGGTTATTTCTCTGTCAAGTGCAGCCACAAGATGTGTGTCCCAGAGCGAGGGGTTCCTCTCCACGAGGACAGAGAGATTATCAACACTTGAGAAGATGCCTCCCTAAGCCAACTGATCCCATTAACCTCAACTAACTAGCAGACAAACCAAGCTCCACGCTGCCTGGACACACATACATACACAAATGCAAAGGGTATAGACTTACTCAAGTGTGACTGACCTTTCAATCACTCCCTCAAAAGCCGAATCCCTAATGTCAGGCCGTGTGAATGCAGCCATTCTTGATGATATGATATCAGCGGCAGCGCCAACAGCTTGTCTAACAATGCAGCAAAGAAACATTTCCGCATATTTTGCATTCACCTTTCTCTGCACTCGATACTGCAAAATCAGTGGATCTATTTAGCTGATGAAGTGCAACAGTTTGTAACTTAAACAAGCGCCAGGGCCGCAGTGTGTCTGCCTGGAATGGACAATGAACACTTGAGGCAGAGGTCACAATCGAGACAAGTTTAGGTCCTGTTCAAAGCTATTATCTTGCACCCAGACACATCCAGATACTGTGTAGACCCAACTGAGAAGGACTGCAGTTGACAGAGTATCAGAACAGAAATCAGAACTAATAAGAAAAGAAAAATCCCCCTGTGAGTGGTCCTTGCCTCCCTGTTCACATTTGATTTTATCTGTGGGGAACAGCAAACAACACTAAACTGAAAAACGCACACTATTTGTCCTCAGACAAGACTACACAAGGCTAGAAAGCAGAAAAATAGCTGGTATTTGACATCAACTGTGTTTAGGATGTCCATGATGCTATACGTATACACTAGGGTGGTGCAACTAACAATTATTTTTATTATCGATTCATCTACCTATTACTTTCTCGATTAATCACTTTGTCAACAAATTGCCTGAAAACTGCGAAAATGCCCCTTTTGATTCCTCACAGCTCAAGCTGACATATTCAAAGTTATATGAAATGGCCCAAACACCAAACATATTCAGATAATCATCCCACGTGACAGACAAAATCATCAAATGGAATCAGCAGACGTTTGGCAATTTTAGGTGAAAACCGACTTAAGTCGTGAATTTGATGATTGCTCAATGATGAACTTATTATTTCAGCTCTTTGGCCTTTATGAAACCCATTTTAATTTTCTCCGAATTTGATTTTTTCCCCCCAAGTTTCGTGTTTTCTGTTTACATTTTTCTAAATTCTGAGTGTTACAATTTTAGAAAGAAATTATTAAAAATAAATATCAGTGCATTTTTTGGAACACAACGCTATGTTTTATCAAACGGATGTACTGCAGGACAGCCCCCAAATGCAGCTCGAACACACCGGTTAAATGGGTGTAACGGAGGCTGCTCTCACGTTCAGACAGCGCTCCTGTGCGTGACCAGAAACGGATGTCGTTTTTCGGCGCATACAGCCATGAAGTCTTCAACCAAATCCTGTCTTGCATCTGCTGATGTGGCTGCACTTCTGAGAGTTAGCTGAAGTGATGAGCTCTTGTGATTGTGCTGTGTCTCTCTCCCTCTCTGAGGATGTCATCAACATGGAAATCATAGGGCCCTAAGGTCCGCCATACACACAGGCTAAAGTTGACAATGCTTTCTTGAAACGCAATGAGGTTCATACTGCATATGTACAGTATGTGGAGCCATGAATCATATCTAAATGCAGCTTCAGTGATTCAGTCACACCTGGTTCTCTGCAGTTGTCCACTTGCAATGTGATCAACCAACACGCATTTTAGTGCCAAATGTGAACAGACACTTAGAGCTGTAGCTGGCTAATAACGCACAGCCTGCCACAAACAGCTCAGCAACTTGGTTACAGCTTAACAAGCTCTTAATTACAGCATGCAGCTTCCAAACATTTCAGCAACTCAGGCAGAAAATATGATTAATTAAGTGGATGCGAGGAATGTGTCTATTGTTAGGAGGAGAGAACTTGTGTTGTTCTTGGGCGAGAAAGTCTGGCTGTCAACAGCAAGCTCAGCAAGCTGGAAGAATTCACACAGAAACCAACACACTGGGTTTTATTGCTCCATTTTGTTCACAATATTTAGGGCCTTACAGGCATTCTGTCTCAATTTAGGCAGCATTTTCAAGCCTGACAAGATCACTACAGGAAAGACAAATGGGTTGATTTGTGGAGAATAAATCCCATCTCTCTCTATTTCAGCAATGCACTAGCTTGTCTGTCAAAGCCAGTTTTGCAGCACACAGACAAGAGGAGAACATCTTCTAGTGATTATTAACGGAAACAGCCAGCGAGCTGGAACTTGTTCCACAGTTTCACAAAAAGCCCAGACAGGGGACTATTAGCCCGGCCTGAGTGTCAAACAGTCTGAAAGAACGCAATAAGAATCAGACGTAACACTATAACCCTGTGACTCAATATTTCCTGGTTGATTGCTCAGTCAAAATGAATTACAGAGCACTTTTCATTTGTGAGGCCAACTGTAAAATGTATTTGTTCGTTGTACTTCAAAATAACCCAAAAAACTGTGGCTTGCGGCATCTTTGGCAGTTCATATCACCTCAGTTTCCCAAAAAATAAAAACAAGCCAGAGACTCAGCGTAATACTCCTACGTTTGGAAGAGGAGTGCTGAGGAATGAAGAGGTGGCAATGAAAGGAGGCGGGACAGGAACTGATCCAGTTGCGTGTGGATACCATGTGCCTGATAAGTCCGTCAGAAAGGCAGATGAGGGGGAGAAAACACAGAATCGCACCCGGTCTCTCCCCCCTCCATTCTTTGTTATCAGCATCACTCTTTGTGTGTTCGTGGGTGTGTGAGTGAAAGAAACAATGCTGTCCCGCAGAGCCCGAGCACTATAATGGTGGTGGGGGTGAAAAGGGTGCTTGAAAGGAGGAGGGCTGGGTTTTATTCAAGCCCGTGTGGCCTTTTCCTTCCAACAGTGTGTGGGAAGACCCTCTGGGGCACACAGACACGCCATTCCTT
The DNA here is from genome assembly GCA_037975065.1 of Chaetodon trifasciatus. NCBI lineage: Eukaryota > Metazoa > Chordata > Actinopteri > Chaetodontiformes > Chaetodontidae > Chaetodon > Chaetodon trifasciatus. Next base: position 3,664,195 of record JBBMOE010000010.1, on the reverse strand, counting down.
CGCCCACAGACATTATATTACACCAGCCGCACAGAGGCAATGCAGACGGGTGAGGAGGGAGGGGTGAAGCTGACTGAACAGAGCAACTTTTCAGACTGAGGAGGGATAAAGATGGAGGGGGTGGGGGGTGTTGTAAGGGAGATGTGGGCTCACTTGCCACTGGACTAACAATACAGATGAGACTGCCATTTCTCAAACTCAAACACAATGGTACCTCACTGCCAAGGCAGAGGGAGAAAGGCTCACAGCAGCCAGGCTTTTTCTCCATGTTCGTTTGTGTGTCTCCACCAGCAGACAATCAAACCATCATCAGAGGCCCCTTTGCTCTCATACAAACTTCGCTGAAGGATGAAGGATTTGAAGTGACTGCTAACACTTGCTTATACTTACTCTTAGTCTCCACTATTAACCAACAGTTCATTCCTCGACTTTAATGAAAGAAAAGCTGCAGCTGCCCACAGGCCAATACAGAAAAAGACGTGAGAAGTACAGACAAGAAGTGGACTTTGATATTTCAGTCATGACATGACTATGAAGCTTTTTTTTTGTTTGTTTAACTATGAGCACACCCAACTCTGTCCCACGCCAAAAATGACTCAACTTCTTGTTTTCTAGGACAAACAAGTAAACAAGCTAATCTATTATACAAGTTACCAGACATAAACATCACTCACACCAGAACAACAGCGGCACATGGCAGGAGAAAAACTAATTTAATACTTTTCTAGTTAGCTAAACTAACTGAAATGATCATTTTCATGAGACCTCGAGGGTCTTTTAAGTCAAAATTCGCCAACAGCAACGGTGCTAACGTTAAGCTAACTTTGCCAAAATATTGAAGACTTGTCGCTCAGCAACACTTAATTTTACGATACGGAAAGGTGAAGGCTAAAAACACTGTATTTACTTACCCAAAATAAAATGTTGAATCCAAATAAGAAGTACTTCACGCAGCAGCTGACTTCTGCTCCTTTAAAATGTTGGTGTTTCCTACTCATTCTTCCAGGGATAGTGGTGGCTAAGTGGCAAGCTAGGTAACTACTACGGCTGGTCCCTGAAAAGCTTAGCCAAAGCTGCAGTTCCTGAACGACTGAAGCCGAGCTTAGCTGGCTCCATCAGCTGCACAACGCCGAGTTTACTCGCCGGACAGCTTTAAGCAAATCAAACATATGCGTCTTACGGTTTTTACCTCGCTTTAACTATTAGCATGCTAGGCCAGCTAGCTCGCAACTTCTATGGTTAGCATAAGCAGCTAACAACAACAAATCCAGGGACACTTAAGGCACAGACATTCATCTGCAGTTCAGTCGATACTCAAGTTGCCTGGCGGTGATTTGGTGGCGCACACCGGGAGATAGAGATAAAGCTGATGGCCTTTCAGCTACCTAAACGTCCCCTCGATTATCTCTGCTGCCGCATCGTCGCTTGAAATCTTCATCCTTGTTGTTTTGAGCTGTAAAACAAGCCCCTGCTGTCAAACGAAGAAACCACCGCGCTGGCTTTCGCCCTTTTCACCTCAAGAGCGGCCTCTTGTGTTTCAAGGGAGGGTTTCACTTCACTGGGTGGGCCAAAGCGAGAAAAAGCAAAAATATCCTCATATTGCTGACCTAAACTGAGCGCAGGGAAGGTCAGTGCGATAATTCAGGTGAATGGATGCACAGGTGCAGCATGGGACAGCCAAGGCTTATAATTTAAAACTGAAAAAAAGAGAGTATTTTACATACTTGTATTGTTCTTCATCTTTCAATCCATAGCAAATTGGTTATATATAACAATATGCTGTCATAGTGCATAATCTTTATCTTTGGTAATCTTTTATTTGGTAACTAAATGAAAAAATAAAAGTGGAAGGGAAACTGCTCAGCTTATGAAACCAGGCTCCCAAACCTATGACACTGCTGACTGCACGCCACCTTATATGCAGTTATCCTTTCACATTTTCCACTGGAATTATACATGTGATATGAATTATACGTGTGATATCTAACACAGAGATATCACCTTTTTTTTCTCAAGTAGGCAGCTGTGCCAGAATCACATGGGTTGTAATTATGGGATGTAGCAAGTGAGCATCCAGGTTAGTAGGAGTCTGTGCGCTGCTCAGCATGCTGTGTCTGAAAATGAAAGATTACTGTGGAATTTATGCCTCGACGCTGACACCGGGGGAGCGTTGGCCTGTTTCACTGCACACACTTTGACTTGTCATAGCAGGAAAAGCAGGTTAAGTAATAACATTAAGGGCTGCTCTATTACAATGACAGTGAGAGAGCATGCACAGTAGCAGGGAATCACTAAATACATTCATCATTCATTTTATTAATTACACTTGTGCCGTTCCTACCATGAAATGTTAGAATGTCAGCAGTGAAAAATGTCTGAGGAACGACATTCATTCTTACTTTCACGGGATAACAAACTGAAATTCTTTCTCATTTCTACAGTTTTTTGTTTCCCCTTAGCATTTTCAGTCAGGAGTAATTGCCTAATTTCAATACTGTGATACATTATTGAAAAGAAAATAGAGACTGCGAGAGAATACATGAACTGTTTATTCTGAGAAACAGTTGCGCGCACATAATCAGTTCAAAAAGTGCTGCTTCATTTGAACTTCTGTCTGCAGTCCTACAGATGGCAGTCTATGAGCCTGTGATGAATGTGGCTTTGGTTTTTCTTTTCACCCTGAGGGGTTGCTCTTGGGGACATTTCAGTCCTCTAACTATCACCACAAATATGTAGTATGTTGCACTGACACAGTGAGGCATAATGCGAGACCAAATGTGGTGGCTGTTCGTGCACATATGTCAGTACTTTGGGTGATAAACAAGTTGCGAGGATATCAAATGTAAGCAGCATTAGAAACGGGGGTAGGGGCAGAGATACATTTGCAGGGGCTGCATCTAAATAATGCATACTAATGAATTTAGTCATCTAGTTATTATGTTTTAATTACACAAATCTTAGCTGTTTTAGCTTTTTGTTAATATGACTTAAAATTGGCAATTCATAACATTTGATTCCAATCATCACAATATACTACATTAGTTACCACTACATTTTTAATGGAGATGCTGTTGAATTGCATCAAAGGGCTATGTTAGGACCAGTAGAAATATAGTAAGAAATACAGTATGAATTCTTATTTAGGTGGCACTGTGCAGGATTGTTCTCCACACAGTTCATTTCTTTAATGAACAACACTCAAATTTTTGAAAAATGTGGATCTGGTTTTGGCACACTATGCAGCATTGAGACTGTACTCTGTTTTAATTCTCCATGATTGCAGCTCAGCCTTTGAGTGAACTTCAGTCTCTGAATCAGCTGTCTGAAAAACTATGTTAGCAACAGTGATGTGGCCCTGGATTGGTTCACCTCTTATCTCTCTCTGTTCAGCTTGGAGATGTCTCCTCCTCTTGTGTTCTTCTCTTTTGTGGAGTCTCCCAGGGGTCTATTCTGGGTCTTATGCTACCCCTGGGGCAAATCATATGGTGACATACTATTGATATTCATTGCTATGTGAATAATGGGCAACTGTATGCCCCTATAAAGCCTGGTACCCCTGCTATTTCCCATATTATGTCCCACATTGCTGAAATTAAGAAGTGATGTCCAAAAATGTGCTGCAGTTGAATTACTCAGTCAGAAAAGGTTATAATTACCCTTTCTGGCCCCAGGACTAGCAGTATTAACAAGCACCTGTTAATCTCTGGTCTGAGATCCTTATCTTATCTTGTTAAAAAGGAAGTGTACTTTTGATGCTCAGGTATCTAAAGTAGTGCAGTCCCACTTTGCCCAACTGAGACATTTAACCAAGATCGGGTCATTCCCTTCCTCTGCAGATTTAGAAAAGGTTATCCGTGCTTTTATCTCCTCCAGACTTGACTATTGCATTGCACTTTATTCTGGTCTCAGTGGATGAAACATCCAAAGACTTCCACATATGAAAAAAACGCCCTGTCAGGCTTTTAACACGTTCTAAATGAGGTGACCACATCACACAATCCTTGCTGCCCTTCACTGGTTACCTGTCAGTTTTAGAATTGATTTTAAGAGTTCACTGCTCCTTTTTAAAGCCTTAAATGGTCGGACTACTGCCTATATCTGTGATCCGCTAACTCCCTATAAGCCTGATTGCTGCTTATGATCCTCAGGCAGGAGGCCCCTAATGGTTCCAAAATCTTAATCTGTCACTAAAGGTGATCGGACCCTTGCCGTTCAGCTAAACCTTTAAATCTCTTCTTAAAACTCACTTTTACCTTTTGGATTTTATCTTTTCATTTAATTTTTAATATGTATTTTTATTATAAAGCACTCTGGTAACTTTGTTTTGAAAGGTTGTATGTATAAATTAAGTAATTGTTGACTACTCCAGCTTACATTATTTTCTGTTACACCACATTCTCAGTTCAGGCTGTTATGAAGTATAATAATAAAACAAATGACACTATTAACTATACGTTATATAAATTGTTGTGTCATCACTTTTTATTTTGCATTCATTTTCAGACATCATACAGTTATGATATGAGAGAAAAGCTATATTGAAAAAATGCAGTCTCACAATGACAGAACCCCATAAGCCCAGAATTGCAAAGACTATTCTGCGTTTGAGGATGTCAGCAGTGTTTGGTTTGTCCAGAGGTGACCCAGGTTGAAACTAATCCATGACAGTGATAGGCTTAAACCTGCTGAAGGGGCCAGGGCATCATGTAGCAGGTGTCCCTGTCACTCAAAAGACACACAGAAATTAATATTTAGAAATGTGCTGATGCTTTTGGCCTGCATGTCAGGTAGTGAGGGAACAATCTGTTGTTTGTGCTGGTACAGGACTGGGAAAGATGGGAAAGGTATAAAATTGCTTTCAGGGACCCAACACTTGAACCAGAAAGCCAGTTGTGGTTTGAAGGCAGCAGTTAGATTTACAGCTAAATGCAGCCGTCATGTCAACACGTTAAACTGTGCAGGAATGCTCTCATTTTTACAGTAGGGCAAATCAAGTTTCAAACAAGGTCAACTAAGCTGTTGAAATGGAATGAATGGAAGTGCAAATCAAGTACAAAAAGGAACCTAAGAGGTTAAAGAGAATCTACATTAGAGTTATGTATGTATTTAAAATACAATCCATTCCTCTGATCCTTTTCTCACCAACACTTTCACAATATACAACATTCATCTCACCTTTTTTCCCCATGAAAGTTGAACAACATTTCGTTGTACCTTCTCTGCTTCGCATTTTCTTCTAAACCTCATCCAAACAGGCACTTTGTACAACAAGTACAGGCACAAAATATGTTAATTTGTTCCTCATGAAAGACATTACTGATATAAAACAGAAAGACTGTTTGTGGTCAGTAAAGACGACAACACATACATATATCAATTTGAACATGAACAGTACAATCAATGTGCCATTAAATTTGCGCTGCTAATATTTGTCCATTAAATTGTTTATCATCAATCATTAAATGTTTTGAAATCTTTCAAACTTTTTTTTTCTTGAAACATGGACAGTGATTGAACAGGTGCTTCAATGCCCCATCAAACCTCCACATAACTCTTCACACTCAACACTCCCTTTTCTGCTGTTCTCTGTCAATCTGACTGTAAAGGTTACATTCATTTTAGCAAATGCAGTACATAAAGCAACATATATACACTGTGATTATTGCACCGCGATAATTATGCATATGAGTTATTCTCCATTGATTAAAATGCACAATAAACTGTGGTGAATACTTTGACCATGTATGATACTGTGAATAGCATGTATCCCAACTACCACTGTGTTTTTGTCATGGAAAAATGAGGGAAACTCACTTAACCCAGTATTATCTAAATCATTATTCACTGCATAGTCAAATTTGAGGCTTTACTAATACAGTACAGTGAGAATTCCTTACCCAAAGTACTGTACAGTCCAATGAGCTATATATTTACACGTTACTCATTCCATGTATCCCTTCTATGCCTTAAATTGTTTGAGTCTCTTCCCATTTTGACTTGCGTCAGACCAGAAAACATAATGACAATTCATTAATAACAATTAAAACTGATACCTTTTCACTTAAATGCTACTTAAACTCGAGCAAAGGTAGTATGTTTGGTGTGAGGGTGTAAAAAGTACAACATAACATTGAAGTGCATTCAAATATCTTTGGTTATTTTGAGTTTTTTGCACTCTTTGGTATGTAAGAAGCGTACATGCCACAGCAACTGTGTTATGTTAAAAAGCTTGTTGTTGTCAGTTCATACTATGCATGTGAGTCATATAAAATACTAATACTACCATGATACAACAGGATCGGTATTCAAAGTTACAGAAAGGTAACTTATCTAATATTGATCTGATGAAATGCCATCAAACATCTTTTTACTGGTTGATCCAATGCCACAAAAGTCTATGAAAACTGAAGTAATGCTCTGATTACCATCCAGTAACACCCTCACAGGTCAGTGGAGATGGTGCTTCTTTTTACCCTCAGGCTACCGCCCCAGCCACGGGGACAAGTGTTGTAGGAGTGCAGGCCAGGCGATCGGAGGCCTGAGTCTTCAGACTCAACAGAGGCATCAGAGTCGGTGAGGGAGCGAGTGTTGTAGAGCCTCACAGGGGAGCAGATCCTCTGTGTTGGAGTAGGAGGAGGGCTGGTGAAGGTAGGAGACTGTGTCCCCAATGCCCGCGACTGGAAAGGGCTGATGGGTGGTTTGTGGCAGTCATAGCCATGGTGGGAATTCCCCAGAGGTGAGATGGGGAGGTTGTGACCACTCAATGCACCAGGGGAGGGGCTGTTTTTACGTTTGGCTGCGTTGATGATGTTCTTGGCCAGGAGGCGATGGTTGGCTTTAGAGTCTACGTTATTAACGATGGGGGACATGCAGCGACTGTCTTTGGGTAGGGGAACAGGAGAGGTGGCAGAGGATGTGTACAGAGGCTTTGTGGTGGAAAAGGATAAACTGGTCGGAGAGAGTGCAGGAGACTGGGAACGTGAACCCCAAGGAGGGGAGACTGGAGATGTGACTGTAGATGTTTGGGTTGGTCTGGGTGTGGTGATGACAGTGGAAGTATGCTGGCTTACCATTGGAGACTGGCATCTTGATCCCCAAGAAGGAGAGCGTGGGGATGTGGCTGTGGAGGTTTGGGAAGGTCTGGAGGTGACAGTGGAAGACTGGGTATGCTGGTTTACTAATGGAGACTGGCATCTTGAGCCCCAAGGAGGGGAAAGAGGAGAAGTAGTCGTAGAAGTTTGAGGAGGTCTGAAACCAGGAATGGAGGCAATGCTGGAGGACTGGGTATTCTGGCTTATCATTGGGGACTGACATCTTGAACCCCAAGGAGAGTGTGGAGAGGTGACTGTAGATGTTTGAGAGGGTCTGGATGTTGTTTTGGAGAAAGGTGTGGAGGAAAACTGGATATTCTGACTAGCCACAGGGGATTGGCATCTTGTTCCCCTGGGAGAGGACACAGGAGAAATAACTGAGCGGCTAGAGGCGGTGGTGGAGGGGCGATTAGTTTGGAGGCCGGGAGTCCAAGTCCCAGTGGTGGGGCCCTCTGGGCTGCTGAAACGTCTGATGAGGCTTGGTGTCCTGTTTGGTGGGGGTGTCTCACTGGAGGTTTCAACAGGGGAGGAGTCCTTCGGTGTCTGTTGGACCATGACAAATAATGTTTTTTAGACTCTTGGAAACATACACACAAAAAATACAAAACAAACTTGAAAAGTAACATCTTGTAGTGAAATGCTTGTGCTTGGAATGAATTAATGTCTTTATTATCTAAATTCTAAGTTTGATTAGACCATGACACAGAAGACCAATATTTTACTGTGAAACTTGACCAAAACCCTGTTCAGTTAAACAAATTCTAATTATGTTGACTGAATGTGTTTTGATAAAATAGCATTTATGTGTTCAGTCTGACCCAAAGTAGCATTCAGGTCATCTGTGTGTATTCCCTTCTGTGTGTGTTTCCTCAATAAGCCTGGCCGCAAGCACACATAGGCCTGGTCTTTAGTGTCTCTCTCAGGTTACTGTCATCTGGCCTTCCTGAGGTAGTTAACCTTTAAAGGGATATGAAGTTACTTGACTGCAGCAAGAGTAACATACCATCTTATGCGCATACTAATTAATTTCCACTCATGATAATAATATGAAGAGTGTCTTTAGTGTTATACTGTTGATTGAACTGCTAGGATCAGTATCCTGAGAAGTTGTGGTCTTTAAAGGTTAATGTTACTGGTCACATTTCCAAAGTTCAGGGTATCTGTGAAAGACACAAGTCCCAGGTCAAGGGTCATTCCATTTGTCTGAATGTCTGAGCCTGTCAAGACCAACAACCAAGGGACAGTTCTTAGTATGAACACACATAACTCAAAGTGTCTTATGTCTAAAGTATGAAATATCTTGCAATGGAAAGCTATTATAATTACATCTGGACTTTATATATCACATACTATGTTCCAAAATAGATCTGTCTCCTGTGGCAAATTATCTGTGTACTTAACAGAGGCATGCCTTTGCAAGATAGGCAGGAAAGTGAAATAACAAACACTTAACAGTGAAATTAATGGTAGAAAGGAGCCAGGAAATGAGAAAAAGGAAAAAAGAGGTCACAGCAGAGTGTTAGCATAAAGGTTTAATTAGAGAAGGAAAGCTTCACTTTAACACAAAAAAAACAATCACAACAGACAGAATAACAGCAGAAGACAGCAGTGAATCAAGGTTTATGACATAAAGCATGCATAAACCCTGCAGTCTAAAACAACAGTGATTGATGATGTTCTGTGAGAAAAGTCTTCTGGAATTACTGCTTTAAGCCATAAAAACAATATATATGTAGGTCCATGATCCAAATTAGTATGCAGCCTGCAGATTTGAAACATCAAAGAATCTAAGAACGTGCCATATATTTAGGTAGAAAATGCTGGAAAGCAAAGTAAATTACCCTGAAGACATAAAGACATAAAAGGAGTTCTCTTGCTCTCGTCAGTGAGTGGCATTAAATTGCAAATCATAGATCATAAAGCAGATGCCAGACCATCTGTTTAAGTGTTCTGTGAAGCAGCAACACCCCGGTGCCCACAGAATTGGGAGACAAAGTGGAAAAAGAGTGAGGCTGTTTCTCATCATATTTTAAAACGCCCTGATAATTGAAGTTTTTTAGTGCTGACGTGCTTCATGGCTTTTGGTATGGAACTTATCTGATTACGCTGAGGCATATTTTTATTTTAATTGACGATAATTACAGTGTTGAGTGTTTGTTACTGTGCAAAAAAATACAATTATATATTCACTGAACAATTAAGATGTATTCACTTAGACCCAGTTAGAGAAAGACAAGGCCTGGCTGTAACTGCGGTTATTACAGTATTTCTTCAGTTGTTTTCTTATATATGTGAAGATTAAAGCATTTCACTCATAAAAAGATTCCACTCTCTTATATACCTACAAAGCAAGAGATAGTATTAGAAAAAGGCACAAGGTGAACAGAAGAAGTGCAGTAAAGTGTAAATATTAGCCCTACTAAAATCAGATTTGCCAGTTTTGTGTCTCTACGAAAGACCCCCCTGATGTAAACAGATTTTCTAAAAATGGTACCGAGAGGGTCTCCACACCTGTGCTGTAATCCCTGCCTTCTTGGCAGAAAACGTCGGCCTCGGTGTCTGGACCCCTGACCGAGGAGATGACACTCGTTCTGGAGAAAAGGCAGACATAGGAGAACTGATTCTAGGCTGCCGAGACGCTGGATTTGATGGATATTCTGCTCCTCCCCTTGTGGGGCTGAGTGGCAGCTGTGGAGACATGCGCTGGGTACTGAAGTGAGAGGGAGGGTTATTAGGTAAGGAAGTCTGTCTAGAGAAAGACTGGGTAGACATCAGGTTCTTGGACTGTGGTGCTCCTCTAGGTAGAGTACTAAGTGGGTCTTTGGCAGGGTTAAGGATGAAGAGGGACGAGTTAAGTTGGTAAGGTCGATGCCTGGACAGGTCCATCTCTATCTTGGAGCAACCATTTTCTAATGGAGGCGGCTCTGGAACTGGCTCTGGTGCTGGAGCTTTTTGCCTTGGTTTTTGCTTGACTGCTTGTTGGGCCTTAAGGTTTTGTGAAAGCTGAGCGCTCATGTCAGAGCTTTTAGCAATGGCCTTGACCCTGCCAGGCATGTTTGATGGGTACACCCAAGATGGAGGCAGAGACATTGTGGGAGAAGGAGACCTAATTTGTCCTGCATTTTGTTTCTCAACAACGTATTTCTCCATCCTTGACTGACGCTTGGCAAACAGCTCAGCCCCCTTTCCTGATACATTGGTGAGGGTCTGCTCTGGCCTGTGCTCTGCCCTCGGTCGGGTCCTTGAGCTCTTGAGGCAGGAAGCCCACTCTGGAGCTCTTGTATCCTCATCCCTGTCCTCTTCCTTGGCAAGGAAGTTGGAGGCCTCTGCACCCAGCACCAGAAACTCTTCCTCGGATGCTGGCTCAGGCACAGATCTATGTCCATGTTTCTTCCTCTCATCCACCCCCTGCACCAGAGAGAGCAGCTCAGGGTTCGGCGCTACCACTGGCTTCTCTTTGAATGTGAACATTGACTTCTTATTTGCCCTTCTAGCTGCACCCTCCTCAAGTATTCCTGTTTTGATCTGTGTCATCTGCTTCCTCTCTCCAGCAGGCTGAGGAACAAAGGTGGATGGTTTGGGGGCTGTGGGAGGGCCATATTGGGGCATGAGTGGGTATTGGGATACTGAGGAAACAGGGAACTGGGATGGTGGAGGAGAGGTAGGGGACATGACAGGAGACATCGGAGGTGGACTGGAGTAGTAGGCCTGAGGGGGTTGGTTTGTAAAGGCTGGTAGAGGAGGTGTGGGATATGATGGAGGCGGAGGTGGAGGTGAGAACACCACAGGTTGTGGAGCAGTGAAAGTAGGGAGAGGAGGAGTGGCATATGAAGGAGGAGGGGGAATGTCCATGATAGGGCTGACTGCCTCTGGAGACTGCACTGTCAAGGGCGAGAAAAAGGGCCTGGCAGTTCGATTAATGATGGTGTTTGTCTGCTTGGCTGTGGGCACAGACACCCTCTCAGGTCCAGAGGTACTGTGGCAGCCATTCAGAAGCTTTCCAGGGGGATCTGGCACTGTGTGACCCCCATTTACCTCTGCGTCCCCTTCAGCATGTCCAATCAGAACTGGATCAGTATCATTATGTCCAGGGGGAATCTCATCCTTGACTTTGTCCTCAAGCTCCTCGTGGATTTTATCTCTTGACTCTTCCTCTTCCTCCTGCTCTTCCTTGACAGGGAGGAAATGTCTCTCTTGGATTACACAGTCCTCCATGTCCTCGTCCTTGTGAAAATCTTTACCTGGGTCCTCCGTGATTTCGCCTACTGAATGCACCCTCCCAGGTTGTGACAAGCGTGGCTTGGTAGTGCTATTTTTAAAGTTCAGGTCTCTATCCTTTTCCTCACTGCTCCTCTCTGCCCATGTTAGTTTGTTAAATGAGGGGTCGGTTTTCACATTCCCAGCTCTGTCCTCCTCTGACCCCTCTCCACAGCTTTCAAGTGTGAAGGCGTTGACCCTCTGTTTGCGCCGGTTGAAGAGCTGCACGCCTCTGGAGCTGGAGTTGGAGGGGATGGTGAGCTGAGCGGCAATGATCTGACTCCTGACACGAGCCTCCTTTAGCTCCTTCTCTGATAAACTGGCACTTCGGGTGAGATCTGGAGTGAAAGACATAGGGAGAAAATGGATAGCCTGATTAATAAAAGGAACAGGACTTTGGCTTTTTTCAGATGTTTGATTAATGATAAAAGGGACCCAAACTTTGGGAGACTTAGCAATGCGCTATATCTACTGCTCAAACAAAGACAACTCCCTCAACATCTAATTAAAGCTCACCACACTGCTTTCATGTACAAATAAAGGGAACCAGCAAGGACAAATTTTTAACAATATTCTCTTTAAAACCCACATAATTGTTTCTGCACCATATGGCTTTCATTGTTCTTTGCACTGCTTTTTATTTCAACCAATCTAGCGAGAAAAATATGGCTTTGTGGACACTTGACTCAGCATGTCGGAGCTGCAGACAAAGAACTAACAGACATAGGCGGAGAAACATTTCAAATAAACATTTTAATAAGAAACACATAAAAGCTGGTGACTAAAGTTAATAAAAAGGTCTAGGTTAATGTCGTCTACAGAGCCATAAGACATGGCTGTCAATCAGGCCTGTTGCGGTCTCGTTGATGACCTTGAAATCATGAGATAAGACATGTCTATGTTAAAATTACAGCGTGTTTTCTGAGCTTAAGAGCTCCATTCCAGGCAGTGGAGCTATTTCCTCTGCCATCTGCAGTCGTCCCTCCCAGAGCATTCCTCCACCGCTGAGAAAACTCCCTGCCTGAGCTTCCAACATGCCTTTGGTTTCTCTCTGTACTTAATTTGTGCAATACTGCAGCCTGAACCCTTAATAGACCATTTTTACAATCTATGGCTTACAAAAATGACATCTTTCGACTGCAGCCTAATCAAGTGTTCCCATCTTAAATATAGTGACTACATCATGATTCAAAGTTCATGAGAGAAAAATCAAAGCTGCATCTTTTCTTTTTCTTTTTTTTTTTAACAGAATAAAACTTTAAGTCATAGATTCCATGATGGACATTTTAGAGCAGAATAACTTGTTGTGGTGACACATCTGGTAGGTTATTCATCTATTTCATGTAACTCTGACTGGCAGAAGATATTTAACATCCCTCCAGGACGTTTCTCAGACAGCTGGCGCAGCTCTGACTCTTTCTTCGTTTAATAAGGTGATGAATACAGGCAGCTACATTATTTGATGTAATCATGTGCCAATCATAATAATTGTGCATAAATCAATCACTTCTAAAGCTTTCCTGTAGAGCTCATTCTGCATGCAGTTTTTCCTGGCACAGACTATAAAGCTAACATGATCATTCCCCCAGTAAAAGGAATAATATCCATCTGTCATTGATTTTACAGACTTAAAGTCTACCCTCACAGTAATTGAATTAACTCTTTGTAGGGTACCCTTGAGTTCTCTTAACATAAACTCATTTAAAGTTCAAGAGCATATGTTTATTATCTAATTTGTATCTTATTATTCTAATATATAAAAGTGGACAACAGGCCCCATTTGGATTCTAAACGATGGTGGCCCGTTTACATGCACAAAATTATATCCTGTGATGATGGCGGTGGTTGTGTCTGCAAGGAAATTCATCAATGTCAGCACAAACTATGGGAAATCAATCAACCTGACACTGACAGAGAAAAGACGAGACGTGACACTATAAGAAGTGGATATTACCCCACCTTACATATTTGTGACAACAAAATAACAAGGATGAAGGCATTATCACACACCACTTTAAACAAGCAATCCTCTCAGCACTATTGGCATGAGCATAAATCACCTCCCTTTATAGACTGCAGCAGAGAAATGAACCAACCTATCACACAGGTACTTACTGTATATTCAGTGCCTTTTATCAAGGTTGTCAATATCGGTAGGAATACCAGCACAGGTCCCAATGACATTTTCATTAGCTATTTAATTTTTAGTATAGAGCCAGAGCAGTGAGGCTTGAAGTGAAGTGTCCTCACTGTAAACAAGTGAGAGCAGCTTATCAAGTAACACGCAGGTGCAAATCCCAGCAGTGATTAATATCATGACCAAAAGAGTGAGCATCTCTGTGGAAACAAGTGATCCTCAATGAAATGTGAACACTTCTTTTGGATTTTTCCATTTCTCTCTGGTGGATTTGGTTATTATCTGATTAAATGACTCCAACCACTTAGTCATGGCATTCCCATAATAGACAGGTTAATCAACAACCAATACACGGAAATAAATACGACTTAAAGAAAGTTACAGATCTCATAAAGAACTGGTAACAAGTCTCAAAAGTTCAAAGGTCTTTCTGAGGATATAACTGACAGTTTAAGGACGGTAGTCCATGTCGTCAGTTACAAAAACATCACACTGCCACTAACAAGTCGTATTTCTTCACAAAACATTCAAGCTCAAGTTCTTCCTCAGTTTCCATTCAAGGCAGTAAAATATCCTCATGATTCACGAGTTAACTCAAAGTTCTTCTGTCTCGCTGGGCCCACTTTAGAGCCTGATCCCTTACCTTTCTCACGTCAAAAGCAGTGCTCCTCCGTTTTGTAGCACTTCCACAAGAGTTTTCAATTTAACTGCGTCTTTCAGCTTCACACCCCCTTTCTGTAGCGAGACACGGGATCGGATTTCTTCCTCTCCGCAGTCCAGCGCGCAGACCGGCAGACAGGGAGGGAGGGTGGGAGGGGGTCTGGAGCTAGAGGCTGAATGACAGACAGCACAGCCTCCAGCCCGGTTTCACTTTTTCAAATCTGCTCCTCAGGGTTTCCACTAATTATAAAAGCGGAGTCATGCGTCTGAGAGGAGAGCTCAGGGCTTCTGTTGAGAAAGTATTGATGTTTGAGCAGCTGCGCACGGGCAGCACTTTGTTTTGACAGTTCTAGAGAGGTGTCCAATCAATGGCAAGCATCGAGCGGCTTATCTCTGTCTAATGTCCTGTGATGGTAGGGAAGTGTCTGAACCTTGTTGCAGTCTTTGAAGTGGAAAGGGAGACAAGAGATAGTCCAGATTATGTGTGCGTGGTTGAGACCAATAAGACTCCAGAGATCCAGCACCTGACCTCAGCTGCCCTCCACGTCTATCTGGATATCACTGTAAGTGTGAGCATTTATTGTGCTCGCTCCCCAACCAAGTGTCTGCCCTCTCTGAACCCTTTGGGCCCTAAACCCCAACCTGCAAGGGCAGGAAAGGAATTTCCTCAGCCCTCAGCAATGATGCAAGAGCCTGCACATCCCATTGCCCCCTCCTCTTCCTAGCTCTAACTTTCTCTACCTCATCCTCTCATCCCTGCGTGGGTGAGAGCAGACAGCAAACTCCCCCACAGCGGGAGGATTTAAGTCAGGGGGCCTATGCTGCATTTGTGTATCAAAGGTCAGATTACCCTGTCGGATGTTATCTTTCTCCGGGCGATGGCTGTGGGGTGAGCGGGATGACAGCACCGGCCTCGTGGGTGATGTGTGAAGCGGTATGGAAAGACAAGGATTAACAGAGGTCCTGGGATCGTACCAGGCTCAGTGTGACCTAAACTCTCAGTGGATCCCATGGGGGAAATAAAAGACCAGCTCAGAGGTGGAAACCAAGCCCCGCTGTTCATATTGTTATGTTTGTGTATTATGAAAGGTCTGCAGAGGTGTAGTCAGCTATTAACGGTGCTTTTGTGCTGTTTTTGGTGATCTTTGCTCCGTTTGAGGAAACCAATCAGTGAGTAATGGGTGATGGAAGCAGTGTTTGAGCTACAGAGGCTATAGATTTATATCTGAGACAGTTATCTGATGGCCATGACCTCTCTGTTATGCATACTGCATCTCACAGGCTTGTCACCAGCCAGAGGTAATTATCTTTCCAGTTGAATATTCTTTCAGTGTTTTTCCACATTGCCATTTAACAACCTAATGTTTTGGTGCTGGGACGGAGTGTGAACTCCTCTTTTTCATACGTTGACAGCTGTAAAAGTGTAAAGAAAGGTCTAAAGTTTCCAAACAGCTTTAGCCATTAGCAATTATTGTTAGTGGCTGTGTTGTATTTTAAGGCTGCCGTTAGCAGTGATCCATGATTGCATTTCCATTGCTGCTGGGGCAGCCTGTATTTTTATGGCATGGAAACAGATGTTTCATGGAGAACCTCACTGTGTCAAGTTGCGCTGAAGAGGCAGGGCTGCCTGTTTTCTCTATTTGCTGTCGACTCCTCTCAGTTATAGGTTTTCTGATATGATAATACACTGCAGTTCAAGCCATCCTGTAGCATTAAGGCAGCAATGCAAACAAACCACTGGAAATGTACGGCTACATGTCTGTGTTATGAAGTATAATAGTACACTTTCTTGCTGCAGCTTTGGCTCCCAAAAAAGGGCAGAAAATGCCAGATAAACAAACACTTACTTGTTTTTGGGCTGATCTGTTCTTTGTTGAATCCTGCCTTCTCCCATGATGCATGGCACTCTGTCCCAGGAGTGTGCATGTTTTGCGTTGCCTGGAGAGGTTTTCTCAATCCTCCTGGACTCCAGCTCACCCCTCTCCTGACAGACATATGTCCCTTCTCCATCTCCATTGCTACCCACGGATAAGTGCCTCTGCTGCAGCAGAAACAAAAGCCCTCGGCAGGGGGATATGTGAGTGCTTCGTTCCAGTCAGCTCAATCTTCTCTCCTGATAAGATGAAACTGTCGGTCCAGTTGGAAGATGGAAAGTTTAGTCCTTACTGGCAGGCGGTGAATACTTTTAGAAATACAAGAAAACACACAAAAAGGGAAAAGGAAAGGAGTAGCTCAGCTTTCCAGGTTGCTGCTTCCGGTCATGGCTCCCCTTCCAGCAATAATCCTTCCAAATGTTGTCCTGTAGTCGGAGGAAATTTGACGGAAGAAGTGCGTTCTTACTTTGGTCTTCATGAAGTATTATTCTCTATCTATCAGGACCTCCCAGGAGGGTCAGTTCCAATGTGCCTTGGATACGTTCCCGTGGACAAATGCCACGAAAATTGCACAAGTTTGTTGTGCTCTCTTAAAAATCTGGCAATGAGGGATGAGAAACAGTCCAGTCTTCTCTATTTGCATGTCTCTAATACTCCTTTTTTTACTTTCCCAGACGTTGGTCTTCCTCCTCTGCTATTTTGGTCACCAAAACATGCTTTTCGTCTGCATCCCAATCTGCAGCTCGCAGATTATTTTTCTTTGGGAGAAAAGGATCTGCCCTTTATCTTGGAGATCATAACTCTACAGTGACGTGAAAGGGAACTGTGTATATGGCAGCTTCCTGCTGTTAGGTGCATGTGAGGAATAACATTTCACTCTGGAAAGGTCATTCCAGAGGCTGGTTTGTATTCAGAGCTCCAATGTATTCAGTTAAAGTTGCTTTATTCTGGTGTCCTGTCTTATTTCTCATACATGAAAGCCAGTTATACCCTCTGAAGTTTCTTTATTTTGTTTATTCACAAAGCCATAACTGAAAAAGAAAGGTCTTATTTCTTCTGGTGGTAGTTTTGATTAATACTTAAATGCATCAAAAATTGGTCATGAATGCAATAATTCTGCAGTCAGAAACTCCACCATCCAGATTTTCAGCTTGTTTGTTTTGCTCCTTGTAGAAAACATTTGATGTCTGTGTTCTGATTGTTCAGCCAGTCTGTAACTGTTTTAGTTTGGTGGACCAAGCTTAAGCTGTAGATAAGGATTGCTCGGGGGATGAAAGGTCACTGTGCTGTATCTACCTCCTCTTCGTGTCCATTTTCTGTCCAGAACCACCTGCAAAAAAGAGAAATATGCAAGTTAGAAATAAGTTATGCAAAACCATTTTGATCAAACTTTTACTCAAATATGTTATTTAAATGTGATATTTGCAAAGACAAGAGCTGGATGTTACGTCTACCCACAACTTTGGCAAACCACAGCTTTGGCAAACAGCTGGTACAAGAATCCTACTCGATTTTCCATCATTGCCCTTTGTGTAATGGCACGAGTTTCAACCCACTGCTTTGTGCAGGATTTAAAGTAGTACGCGTGATGGTTTTCAAGAAAGCGGTCCAAAAGACCTGACCTCTGTGCAGACAGGGAGTCTGCAGATTTTACAAATTGGAATGGGTTTTTAAGAAAGTGGCTTGAGGAACATTTTAATATAGTCTGCTTGGCTCATCCAATACTTTTAATTAACATTGGTTTACTTCCAAAAAACATAAATCTCAACCTTCATTTTTGAGACAATGAAAGTCCAATTCTCTATCTCCAAAGATGAGGATCTGCCTTCACCCTTTGAACTCAGTCAGGATAAAAGGGTGGAAAAGGTAACAAGGCGACGCCTTTATAAGTCTGAACGTGATAAACTCAGTGTTGTCTCCAAAGACGAAGGGAAGGTCACATTTCATTAAGGCTTTAAGGTCAGAAATCCCTATTTAAAACCTGCCAAAAAATTAGCTTTATCTCTGCCTCAGGGTCTGTGCTATGATGCAGAACACTGAGAAAGTGAATGTGGATTTAAGACTTCCATGCAGCGTGAGGTAAAGACACAAACAAAGATTTGAATGTCCTGCAGTGACATCTATCGCACCCCTCCTTCATATCCAATAAAGCACTTCATTAGATCAGTAGTGTCATGTTCCCCCTTCAAAGCTAATAAGACCCACTGGCAAAGTTTGTAATAATAAACCAGTGTTTTCATGTCCTTGTCCTTGATCAGACTTGCCTCTCCTTGAAGCCGATCATGGTTGCATTTGTTTTTGCTCGGGGGTCACCACTGTAACGCTCAGGAGTGGGAGGGCTGGGCAGACAACTACATACATAGTCATTATTTTGGAAATGCCTTTTCAGTGATTCCTCAGCAACCACGGTCATATTCATCTTTCCTGAAGGTGTGCAAGCACCGTAAACTTGTTTGCATCCCTTGAAGACTGGGTTTTATGGAGACGCTCTCCAACATGACAGCTGAGTCATGACGGTCTGTAGGAGGAGTGCTCATTGGCCCCTGAACACAATCAACCCAAACAAAACACTGCCCCGCCTGCCTGCAGAAAAGCAACACAAATCCTCCACAATTTAGCTTACTGGCGTGATCATGTCAAGTGAGAAGAGATGAAGGCCGGTATTGTTTAGGCGCCCTGACAGCAGCTCTTTGATATCCCCAGATGTGTTTGCATCAATCTGGAGCTCATTTGGAGACTGACATTGTCTTTTTAGATTAGTACCTCTGCTCGCAACATTTTCTTTATTCACAGTTATCTTGGTTGCTCCAAGATTTCATGTTTACTGAACACATGTTGAGGGCGTGTCCCAACACAGCTGTATCCGATTGATTAAAATATGGTTTCATTACTGTCTTTGATCCAGTCTGCAAATATTTATTAACTGCCGGACAAAAAACAGATGTAGGACACTCAAGAGTGACATGAACAGAGATGCAGACTTAACTCGACAAAACACACACATATGGACTCTTGAACTCCTCATCCGCCACAATCTGTTTTTTTTCTTTCCCTTTTCATTGGTCTCAGCTTGTTAATATACTGAGTGTTGTATTTCTTCCAAAGTAACTTGTAATATCAACCCCATTCCAACTGATCCTATCTACTTTCCATACCTAAGATCTGATGTCACCTCTCCTCCTTAACCCCCTCCACCCTCCAATTACCCTGAAGTTCAAAAGGTGTTTTACGGTGCCCACCTGTCCAGCTCAGCTCCCACCCCGCACTGTTTTCCTGTGCCACCCATTGACCTCCATGATTAGAGCCAAGCATATCATTTACAGTCTGGCCCGTAGGCCACTTTAGTGTGTAATCACAGAGTTCCTGTACATTGTCAACACATGATGGATTCATATGCAGACAGCAAATCTATCCCACAGCTCTCTGCAGCATGTCTCACGTAGTGATGACGCACAAAAGAAATGTCTTTGGCAGCTAAACAAACTATAATCATTCATTTGTCCCTCATGGCCGTTATCTTGTACATTTATTAGACACCTGCATCAATAACCAACTTGTAGAAAGCATGTCAGCCACCTAATAACTCACACACTGCATGCGTTTTTGCCTCAAGTATGGCATCTGTACATCATCAGTTGCTTTGGGTGCACATGTGTTGAGATATGTGAGATGTGTGGATGTCAGGTGAGCGTGCATTCCACCCACTGTAAGACTTAAAAGCGTATCAGTTACCAGGCTTATAATGAGGCATCTAGTCACGACACTGACTGGCAAGCCTTTCTGATTGAATGCCTCATGGGCAGATCTGCCATGCTGCCTGCTATCTCTTGCCTTTTGCCTGGATCCTTCAGTTTGGCAAGCAAAAATCATGCAGCTGTAAATGCAAAAGGCTTTAGCAGGGCCCTTTGCTCTCTTGCTCCCTCAGTGAGACAAAGAACCATTCAAAGGCTCTCACAGCACTACGAAATAATTTTGGGTAGTGCTCCAAAAGTGGCATTCCTGGTTCATAATTCCCCAGAGGGCTGTGATAGTCAACATGCCTCAGCTTGTGCAGGCTGATGACTGACATCTAAAACACTGCAAGGCACAGACTCCAATAAAAGAAAGATGTCTCCTTCTCTTCTTCTATTTCTCTTTCACTTTTAGAAATCCTGCAAGTGTAATCATTAATCATGCAGAGAGGAAAACCTCATAATGAGGAGTCTGCTTCGTGTGCAGCCCATCCTACTCTCATAGTCACAGGTGGAGAACTTCAAGAGGCAAAGATAAATACTTGAAGTAGGTGTGTATGATCCGGTGCCAAGAGGGAGGAACCTTCTAAAACAATCAGAGTCATAATCTGAAAACTGTTAGACATCAAAGGGGGAAAGTAAGTGCACTTCTAAAAATGTAAAATGTGTGCAGAAAATATCAATAGTGCAGGAATTATTTGTGGAATGGTATTACTTTTAGCATTGTTGAGCTCTACACATGAAGATGTTTGACAAAACTTTCTGTTACAGCAAAATAGTCGTTCGTGACTGCATGGTAACATACGGCTGAACAAAAGCTACATTTGCCCCCCTGTAAAGCAGTTAATGGGCCTCACCTGTTGTGTTAACAGGAAGCAATTACTTATACAGTATATGAAAGTCAATACAACTCCAGTCAGGTCTTTGATTGGATACACCTTCTAATGTTACACAGTGCAGTTCAAGTCTATAACCTGGCTACACAGCAGGCTCTACACAGTCAGGACAATAGGCTCGGATATCAGTCACTGCAGTGCTAATGTAGCCAGCCACCCCCCCTGCACGCCTGCAGCCTGCACTGAGGGAAAAACAGCGGCCACAGATGTTTGTCATCTACTCAAACAAAGACTTTCAAAGTTTCCCTCCTCTTCTACTCAAGTTCCCTGCATTCCCCCTGCTCCCTCTCTCTCTCTTGCTCTCCAAACAAAGATAGTGCCTTACCCCGTAAAAATAAAAATAATGGGCTGCAAGTGACAAAGTCTGCAGCAGCCACAGTTTCACAGCGACAGATAAAATTCCAGGATTCAGTACTCCTTCCTGTTTGGTGTGTTGGTTTAGTCATGCTGCTCACCTGTACTCCGGTGGGTCTGGCTGTGTGAGGCAGCGAGTGTGTGTACTGCCCCTTTTCAGTTCCTGGGACGGCACACACACCTCCCCCTTTTTACCTCTCCTCTCTCTCTCCCTCTCTCTCTCTCTCCCTCAATTGAAGCAGACGAAGGATGGGGATGGGAGGGGGGGTCAGTTGGAACACAGAGGGCTCTTTGTCTGGGATCTTTTCATATGGTTTCCTTCAAGCTTGCATACTGAACACATTATGCTATAATATATTTTCATATTCAACACAGGGATGTTGAGGGACCAATGGGCCCCACTCTGCTCTCTCCCCGCTCTCTTTTCCTGTCTTGACCCATTTTCCCGCCATGAACACTGGGCAGAGAAATCCAAATAAAGAGCGAAAGCTATGCGCAAAAAATGTAGACTAAGTTCCTGTTGGACCCTCAAAATTTGCTGATGCAGTCTCTGGCTGTTTTTGAATAATAAAATGTAAACACAGAAAATAGTTTCCTCTCTAGACTCTAAATATCAAACATAAAAATGCTGCAGAGCTTTTCACCATGTGTGCGGATTGCTGAGTACAGTAGAACATGGACAGTTCATATTTGTTGTACAGTGCACAGCTATCGGGCTCTCTGCAGGGATGTTCATCCTAAGATCCTCACCAGTATCACTTCATATCTCCAAACACTGATTTATTTTAAGATCCCATGTAATGTCAGTAACATCTGCTTTACTGTACAGTATCTGAGGCTTAGAAATCATTAGATCTTTGATTTACAGTCTCTGCAGTCGTCTGCAGAGAAACATTTGGATTTATGTCACTAATCTTTTAAGTCCTGAGGGCCCTCAGTGAGATGAGGGCTGGCTGTGGGCACTGGGTTGTTGGATCTTCAGTTGAGACGGCATGGCTGAGTCATATGGTGGAAAACATGTATTTTGAATGGCTGCCAAGCTTTAGGAGTAACATCTTAATCTCCCCTCTGTCATAGGATAAACTAACTTTACTTGATGGTGCACTTATTCTGCTTGTGGTTCACCACTCTTTCAAAGAGCAGGTCATACAAAGTTCACCAAATGGCAAAGCACTGCTTTTTCAAAGAGCATGAAATACTTTCAGCATCCTTTGTAATTTGGACGGCGTTGTCGGCAGTGATTTGGGTGTCACGTGTTTATCTCAACTTTTCTTTTTGTCTTTGCTCACCTGATGGATGGCCCTGCCAAACTGCTCAGACAGTCATCACCTCAAGGCTGCTTTAAGTAATGTCTGGGCTCTACCTCCTCTCCTCCTC
This sequence comes from Chaetodon trifasciatus, assembly GCA_037975065.1. Lineage (NCBI taxonomy): Eukaryota > Metazoa > Chordata > Actinopteri > Chaetodontiformes > Chaetodontidae > Chaetodon > Chaetodon trifasciatus. The sequence continues at coordinate 3,641,818 of JBBMOE010000010.1, read as the reverse complement.
CAACACCCCTTTCCTCCTGCTCCCACTCTTCCTCCCTGTACCTCTATCATTTTCTCCTCTTTCCTCACACATCTGCCTGCTCAGATCGATTTTCCTTCTCCTTATCACAGTATTTCCTTTCTTTATAGTCTCACTTTGGGCTACTTATTCCCATTTTCCACTTTGATCTCGGTCTCTTCATCACCATTCCTGTGAGCTCTCTCCTTTGACCCAGTCTCTCCTGACATGTTTATATGTGTAAGACCCCATTCAGCTGGGAGAGCAGCCATCAGGCACTATCTTTCTTTCTTTCTTTCTTTCTTTCTTTCTTTCTTTCTTTCTTTCTTTCTTTCTTTCTTTCTTGCCTTCTCTCCCCTCTCTGCCTCTCCAGCAGCCAGCTCGGCTGTGCTCTTCTGGCGTGACTCTCTGAAGGGCAGCTGTGTGTGTGGGAGACCAGGGAGCTGAGGGGAAATGTTAGCGCACATTCCTTCAGAAGAGGGGCTTTTGCAGCAAAAAGAGCATTGTGGAATTTCCTAAGTGATCTGGTTTGCATTCCCTCTCGAGTCAAATCCATCTACAGAAGTTATTAGAGAGCGTTTGGTATGGCCGAGACCTGAGAACCATACACAGGCCCCTCTCTGCTCTCTTGCTCACCATACCAATCCTGAGCTCATCCTTCTGAATGTAATGGGATACAGCCATGGGGCTGTTCAAAGGCACAGCTTTAGTATAAACAGAGGCAGAAAGAGAATATTCACCCTTCTTGTGGATGTTTTGATTAGTAGATGTTCCTCAGTCATCATGAGGTGCAATTCAGTCGAGCTCGCATCTCATTGTGTGCATGAAAGTACAACTCCATTCTGTGAGGGCTGATTACCAATCTTCTAGGACACGGTATGTATGTAGGACTAATTCGTTTAAGGCACACTCATGTTTCAACGCTGCCTCTGTTTATTTTCACTCTACCAGACATCTGTATTTCTCATGAACTACCTCAGAGGGTGTTGTGGTCTGAAGCAGAGATGAATAACGCCTGGTAGAATCAGGGCGTATCCTGGTGGTTTGATGGCATACACTACTGTAGGGCCACATTTGAAAGAAACAGCCCAATAGTCTAATTTGTTTACAATATCAGTCCAGAGTGTTTCCTAATAGACGACACTGATTTCACATTTTAAGTGCATGCAGGCTTGGATGTCTGCGTGGCGCTTGCTAATATATTAAAACTCACACAAAGCTTCCAAATCCAGTATATATACTAAATATACTCCATGGCACAAGTCCCACTACGACATAGTTTTGTGGTCTAGATTGCTTTCACAGACTGGGCAGGGCATCTGAGCTGCTAGTGGACCCTTTTTTTTTGTTTCTGTGTGCCTCTGCATATGTGTGTGTGCACATTTATGAACTGTATGTGTGTGCCAGACGTAGACTCACAGCACCATAAGCATATGGAGGGAGTCCCAGTGCACTAATACACAGACTGAGACTGAGCCCAAACCACAATCAGCTTGCTCAGTCTGTCTGGGTAGTGTTGAAACAGACACAGAGGCAACGGTGTTATTTACACATAACAAAAAAAGAAAAAACTAATCAGCTATATGGCAACATTACCTCCTTGCTAATACGTTCTTGGCAGCATTGCGGCTCAGACATGAGGGAATCAGAAATAATTGCAAATGAATCTCAGGGGCTCGCCCTCGACACAATCACTGTTTCCTTCACTGCCAACGCGTCTGGGTTTGATTTGCAATACTTTAATGTAATAAATTTCTGATGTTGCTCAGTTTAAAATCACACTCATCAGTGTTCACATGGCTCCGGCAGCCAAAGCAAACAAACACCGGATGTTGCAAAAAAGTAGTTTGGTCAGTTTGATTTAGTCAAAGTTTATTAGTGGGAGACCAAACAGGCCTTTGGATTCCTCATCTCCATGTATGGAAATTGTGACACCAAATAGACCATATATGTCCCATTTTATAAGCTAAATGAGTATCTACTGAGTGAAACTGAATTAATATTCTAGGTCTGCATCACGGATCGGAAGCGTTGATGAGAGTAGCATGACACAACAAGAGGCCTTTCACATGCAGTCCAGGTTGTAATCTGTACAGGACATTACTTAATTCAATGGAATGTAATGCAACACTTTCTTTATTCACTCTATTGCAACGTTAAGTGTGAAAGAATAACAGGAAGTGGGTGAGAGCTTGAGCACCAATACTGTAACTTGTTGCTTTGCATTTGTCTAGCCAGTCAGGTTTAAGCACCAGAATAATTAACACTGCACTTTTCATAGCAGCCTTTTATACATCAAATCGACATATGCACAAATTTATGTATCAATTGATGTGACACTGCCACGGTTCAGCCCATTTCCATCTAAATGCCTTTCTACTTAGTAGCTGGGCCTCTCTGCAGATGGGATAGGAACAAGGCAGGAATTATTCTCCCAACAAGAGGCTCACTCTTTGTTTGGATCAACGCTCTGCAGAATGTAATCAAAATTTACCAGGAGACAAAAACAAAATGGCAAACACTGATCTGGTTCACTGCCATGCAAGCTGAGGACTTAATCTGCGTCACACAATGCAAGGTCCTGACAAAATATTTATTCCTCTTCCCTCCTGCAAATTACATTAGTGCATGAGCCCAAAATATCTGCCGCGGTCATTGTGAATGTGTAATGTAGTGAAATGCCAGGAAATCGGAGGCCACAGTGTATGTGTGTGTGTGTGCGTGTGTGTGTGTGTGTGTGTGTGTGTGTGTGTGTGTGTGTGTATGAGAGAGAGAGAGAGAGAGAAGGAAAAGTCAAAGAAAGAGAAAAAGTGAAAGGGAAGGAAAAAAAGAAAGTGAGAGAAATTCACACATTCCTCCAGTGACTTATTTCCAGCTCCAGCCCTTTGTAAACTCAAACTTAGCCTGGTTCTAAAGTGCTTTTTCAGTGGAAATGTGCTCATAACTGAACTAAAACAGGCTGCACAACACAGGCTAGACAGAAACTGTTCCATAGCTAGCTTATGACAAAGTCAACGTTAGCCTGCTTAACTGTGAAATGTGGTTGACATTGATGATCTGACGCTTGATAAAATGTTTGATAATGATGTAAACCAGGAAGACTTTAAATCACATTTCCCAAGAATAACACATTCAGGCTAAATGACGGTGAGGTGAGCATAACTGGAGATTTTCCACTCATACTTACCTGCATGAATACCAGTAACTCTGAGCAATCATTTATACACATGTTTTGAAGCAATGCATACATTTACAAGAGTACAAGAGTAGCAGTTTGATTCATCATTTGGCTGACTGAAACTGCTATTTTTGGAAATAATGCACCAGCTATAGGGATGCTCCAATGACTTCCCGTTGACATAGTCAATTGATTTTGATTGGATGGTCGTCCAGATGCTTCCTAGCACTTTTAGTAAATCAATGGTTTCTAACTTGCTAGTAGTGAGTAAAAACTTGGGAAGAACGTAAGACACAAACTCAGTAATGGATCTCTGAATACCAAGTGAAACCCAATCCTGGAGCTGTCATTTATGGTGACATCAGTAGGCACCAGGCTGTCATCACAGTGGCACAATGTTTCATGTTGCTGCAGATCTGACTAAAAATCTGTCACTGAGCAACTTTCAGGTTTCTCTTCTGCCTTCACCTGACCTGATTTTGAACAACTTCAACAGAGATCATGGATCATTGTTCAGTGTGCTGCTCATATACCGTTACCACAGTTTCTTTCAGTCACTCCAGACAGACTGACTTCTAATAGTATTCATCCCCATCAGAAGTCTCTCAGGGTGTATTTGTGCAGTTACTGTAGTTCTGTTTGCATCATGTCTGGAAGCAATTAAATCCATACCTTCATACCTCCTGCCACCTGGGCTCTGCATGGCCTTCTCACTCTTTTACTCTTCAAATTAAGAGACTAGGTTGAATCTTTTTTTCCATTCTGTGGACTCATATATGTTCTCAAGACACTAGAGGCTTTGTGCGGTCAGTGTTTTTTTCTATGCCTCGTTATATTTCTCAGTGAAAATAAGTGACGAGAGGTGGGAATCACTTACTATAACAAGATTTGCTGACTTAATGTACAAATAACACAGCTGCGAAAACAGTCATATGAAATAATGTTGTTAGGTGGTTCTTAGTGAGCCATAGTCTTTTGAATGATTTCATTCATAATGCAAAATCAGTTCACAGGGCTCATTCAGACAGAAATGTGATCAAAGAGCAACAGCTGAAGCTCAGTGTCATTTCAGTTGCCAGGTAGCGCCTCAAGGATTGCCAAACCAGTCAGGCTGTAATAGGTGTTCCTGCTGTTCACATTTAAGCAGAGTCTCCACAGCATGCTCGGCTCATCACTGTCACTCCACGGGTTTAATAGTCCTTCACTGGCCTCCAGTGGATCCCATTACTTTGGGCAAGGACATGACTTTTCCATTAAGGAGAACGTGTTAAAAGAGCCCATGGAGGCCAGTGGAAGGGTCATGGTGAAGCTGCCTCACCAGAGGTTGGAGATGGTTATTTATCTCTTTGGCCAGGCTCGAGAGACCACAGGAGACATGCAGTTTCTGAAAAGGACCCCTCTGAGCTGTCCAGCAGCCACCTGACAGATGGGGCTAACAGCAACAGAGACAGCTTCCCCTACATCCTGGAAAAATCCTACTCAGGGCCTGATAAGGAGAGGCAACATTTCCCACCTCACTCTCACCAGCTTCGCACTTCCTTCCGACCAGTGACGAATAAAAAAAGGTTTTCTCTTTTTAGCACTGCCCAACAGGAAGGTGTGAATTACACAAACCTTGACAAGAAGAGTTGCAGGAATCTATTCAAGTGTTAAGCCTATTTAATACGATTTTACAGGATGCTTGAAATGCATGAAAATGTGTACATCCAGACATTAATGTAGGATGAACAGGCTTGAAGTGTCATGGAACTTATCCACAGGGAGTGGGGGCCTGGTAACTGTTTATATGGCTCTCAGAGATTGGTCTGTTCACCACAATGACTTATTCAATAGCGGTTTGTGCCAGTAAAAGAGATTCAGAAATCCCCGAGTCAAACCCCAGAAAGTCTTAGGAAAGAATTTTCTCTGTAAAAGCTACAAGCAACTTGATCACAGTTGCACGTAAGGGAAAGTTTTGACACATTCATGAGAGTTCACATGCAAAGCAAATCTGCGTGAACATCAATTTTATAAAGAAAGTGAGATCCCCAGCTTTTATGGGACTCATACAAAATAAAGGAATACTGGAGCTCAGTGTGGAAGTTGTGGGCAGCCACACTGTCAAAAATTTGGCCGTTACTTTGGGGTTTAGAGTGTGTGTGAGAAGGTATGTGTGTTTGGATGAATTGAAGATAGGCGGTCACCATATTTCATTTCTTTTAGGAAATGAAAAAAAGCTCAGGATGAGAATATTGTTCTTTGTGGAGGTGTCCAGCCCAAACTCTGAGAAGTGGTCTGGTTGGACAGATTTTAGTCTTTAGTCACTGAGGGCAGCCAATCATGACCGAGCACAGCTGTGATGAATAAACTGAAGGCATGGCAAGTTTATGTGTATAGCACCGTTTGACAACAAGGCAAATGAAAGTGTTTTACATAAAAGAGAAAGACATTGTGACAGAAAAGAAACACAAGGCAATGTAAGATTTTTAAAACAATGAATGAAAATAAAACAGAAGATAAGAAGAAGATAAAATAGAACAGGACAAATGAAACAGTAGAATAAAAATCACATGCAGCTACAGTGCTGTGCATGAATTCATAATTCCAACATAAGTTAAGCTCTGAATTGAAATAACTGAGAGTTGGAGAAGATCTCATTTTTTCTGGGAATTTGTTCCAGATATGTAGTGCATGAAAACTCAATGATGCTTCCGTGTTTAATTTTGACTCTGGGGACAGTAAGCAGGCCTGCCCCAGGTGATCTGGGAGGTCTGGACGGTTCATACTGGAGCATTTTTCTAAATCTGGCTGAGACAGAAGTCATTTAATTCTTGATATATTCTTAAGGTGATGGAATGCTGATTTTGTGATTGTCTTCATGTGGAGATTCAAATTTATGTTCAAGACTACACCAAGATTTGTGGCTTAGTTTGCGATCTTAAAGCTTAGCGAACACTGACACCGACACAATCATTTCAGTTTTGTCTTGATTAACTGGAAAGAAATGTGACATCTCCATTCATTAACTTGTTTCATGCACTTACTGATGCACCTGCTGATATAGTTATTGTGTGGTCTGCACAATTATGGTAAGACATTTTGTTGAATAGCAGAGGCTGGCAAATCATTCAAATAGGCTTCAAACCAGTTCAGCACTGTGCCAGAAAGTCCAACCCAGTTTTCCAGTCTGTCTAGTAAAATCTTGAGGTCGACCATGTCAAATGCAGCCCTGAGATCAAATAATACTAAAACTGTCTGTCTGAGTTCATTCAAGAACTTAACAAGAGCAGTCTCCGTGCTGTGATGTGGTTTACAGCTCATGATCAAAGATGCAGATCAAATTGTGCCATGCTAATTGAATTGGTTTGGAGTTAACGCAAAGACAACACAGACTCAATATTCTGAAAGTTGTTAGTGAAGAATGAGGCAAAGTCATTAATTTAGTGCATAAAATGTTCAGGGGCTTCTGACGCAGGAGGGTTTGTCAGCCCATCAGCAGCAGCCGAACTTGCATTAATGTTGTTTTTCAAAATTATAAATGCAGAATTTCTTTTTATAGTCGTAACGCACCTGAAGATGTGTTTTTTGCCACCTGTGTTCAGCTTTTCAGCACTCTCTTTTTTACCAGTGTGGCACTCCTCTTTGGTGCTGGTGCTTTTTCCTGTAAATCCAAATAAATCCAATAAATATAACATTTATCAGGGCTGACGACAGACTGTGGGTGACAAGGAAATTTAACTGAGTACATTTTATCCGCTCTACTACAATCAGTGAGTGCAGTGAATTTAATAAAACATTAACCTGTGCTTCCATTTTTCAAGAAACTACTATAAATTGGCACAAACATCAAGAAAACACAGACTAAAATAAGATAATCAAATATCAGTAGTGTCAGGAGAGTATGGCTGAGTGTATCATGAGGTGTGTGTGAAAGTGAAGAGCTGGGTCCACAGAGTGTGGCATGGTGAGAGGGAGAATCAGAGCAGCCGTCTTAAACACAGGTGAGTCAGGTGGTACAGGTGTGCCACATCTCCTCTGATGACCCTGGCCTTCACTCGACATAGGCAGTCTGGAACATGACCCGACAGCAGGACAACCCCAGAGTCATTACATCAGTGAATCCTAAAGGGAACGAGAAGGGGGGAGGAATTAGAAACTTATCCACAAGCATGTTGCCAGCACGCTGACATTGAGGTTGTGATGTTTTGTCTTCATGGCGCCGAGGCTGCTGTGTGTCAGAGAACATCATCTTCGGCCTGGCCTTCGACTGTCGCAGGCTGAACCATAAAAGGTTCATTAGTACTTTAACTCCAGAGCTGCTTGAGCCTGCTGAACCTGTTGATCCCTCGCTTGAGCCTGATCCACTCACAAAAACTGGGCTCTCTTTAGACGCTTTGTTTGTTTGTTTGTTTTTACTTTTTCCTCCACATGAGACCTTTTGCCTCTTTCTGTCAGCTGGCGCTCTTACTCCCATCTGCAAACTTATCAGTCGTCATCTCCACTTCTGCCTCACTGAGATTTATTAATGGTTCAAACCTGTTTTCCAGTATTAATGTCAGGGTTGATTCTGGTCTGTGTTTATGCCCACCTTTGGCTGGCCTCCAGATATTCAGGGGCCACAGTTAGCTGAGCTGAAACCATAAATTTTGTCCTCTGCGGAACTATAGCCTTGCACTTATCTCTAGGTTTAGCTCCCAGATTACACCAGCAGGTAGAAATCCCATTCGCAGCACATGATGTCACTGCTTTTGTTTCAGTAAAAAGAAATATCTGTGCATCTAAATAATTTCAAGATGAATTCAGTGTGACGCTCTTCTGCAACAATTTATGGTGCTCTGCGCACTTCATCAACACCGATGAGTTGAGATGCATTCAAGGGCACAATTCTCTCTGTAGTCTATAAATGTACTGTTTGGGTGGTGTTAACATTGTGGGTAGCAGGAGGCACTTCAAAGTACATAATCACAAACCAGAGTTGTCATAAATTTTCTTCCCAATGATTTAGCTGTTACAGGAAATCCCCTTGAATGTGTTGTAGTTTGAGATAAGTTGCAAAAAGCGGGAAAAAGTAAAAAAAAAAAAAGAAGAAGAGCAAAGCAGGGAGTGGACTCCTGAAGTCACTACAACCATTACATTTAATAAACCAAACATAATCAGATTTTAATAGCTTTTCAGATTATGTGTGTGTCTGATTTGAGAATAGAAGCTGCTGCGTAATGAATGAGAGTCTACTGGTTCCACTGGGCTTGTTAGCCAAAAAGCTGGACAGACTTATATGTCCCCTGCACAGAGAGGGATATACTGAAACGATGGTGATTATCCGTGTTTGTATCTGTTGGCTCATGGTTTATTATTTCATCCCAGATTCTCTATCTGGTTAGTCTGAGTTATTAGCTGGCTAATCAGCTTTATATGCCTTAGCGTTTTGGGAGATGATATTACTGTCGGCTCATGCTGAGAGGCTTCTGTGGTGTTCAGTGTCCTCTCTGAACTCCTGTTGATGCCAGTCACAGCTCAGTAGTTATGTACTGATGGCAGTGTAATTGTTTCTTAAAGATACAGTTCAGCATATATTTCTGTCTGCACAAGAAAATTGCAGAAGAAGTTTACTTTTGTGATGTTTGCAATTGACTTTTTGGAAATTTTTCGGTTAAAAGACAATCCTGTTTGAGACTCATGAGTAGGCGTAGGTCTTAGTTTTTAATTAATGACGCTGGACTTTGATTTGGGACTTTGTTGTATTGAAACTGGGGACAAATTGTGTGCCCAGTTTCTTTTATCGATACTAACTGTATGCTTTCAGGCGTTCACAGCTAAACATTACATAACAATGCTAAGAATAGCATGTCAGCATAGCATCCTGGTTTAAGCATTTAGCTAAAAACACAGCTCAGCCTGTGGTACAGTGGAGGTTTACAAAGCACGGCAAAGTAAGTCATTATAGAACTGTCTTACAAGCTGAGTCTGAGAGTACTCAAATGACCACCGTACACAGGAAAACGCTGTTAAAACTATGGTTTATTACAACTTCAGTTTTATATCAGTTGGTCCAGCCATTGTTTTATTGCACTGTAACCACCAAAATAATGGCTGAGATCTCAGAACCTGGAAGCATTTCTGAAAAATAGATTCAGCAGGGCAACAAACATAAGCAGTGAGATTGTCAGAGGTGTACACAGCCAAGAGTTTTGCCACTTATTCAGAAACCAAAAGCATAGCCATAATGTTGCTAATAATCCCCCATTGTACAAAAACACAGTGAATGCACACAACAATGGTAAGTACAGATCAAGGTTTATCCCACAAGTCCGTCTACAGTATAAACTGTGCTATGAAATGTTTACAGTGGACAGTTGGGGTAGATATGTTACCATTGCTTTCTCCTCCAAAAGTTTGACTGACCTGGGGGTTTGTTTAGAATCTGTGTGATTGGCTGGCCGCTCATAATGTTGCCCTTTTGGATATACTTTAGTCTGAAGATCTCAGCAATTACTTTGGTCTGTACAGTGTTATCATAACTGATAGAGTCCATGGCAGGAGCTCCGAAAAGAAAACACAAGTTGTAATAAAGAGCAGTTTTCCTTTAATTTAGGAAAGACTCTGGTTTATCGTCTGAATACCTGACAAGCTGTTTTTTTGCCCCACTAGTGGGAAGGATGTAAGAACAGCAAAGTCTCTGTATTTCACTCTTCCAACTGTTCATTTTTCTGGTGTATAATGAGAGTTACAGCCTCACAGGGTCTCTTGAATGGTGATAGATTTTTAGTTTTATACGCCACTGAAGCTCTTCCTCGATTTTTCTCCATCAACTACGACTGTTAATGACACATAACTCCAAAAATTGCTCACAAGGGAAACTAAATACCAGACAGGACTGAAAACATTCTTTAATACCACAGGTGGCTGATTCAGTCTGTGAAAGAACAATGTGGAGGAACATTAACTCTTTGAGCTTTGTACACCGCTGCGCCTGTGAGCTATGTTAGACTCGAGCCAGGTGATTCAGATTACTGGAGCATCACTCTACACTCTCTCTGTCTCTCTCTCTCTTACACACACACACACACACACACACACACACACACACACACACACACACACACACACACACACACACACCCCTTTACCAGAACTGTTAAATCAGCCTCAGGTGTATTCAGCCTGCTGCACCTTACTGACAGCAGACATGGCCTCAACCGGATGTCTGGAGGAGACGCTGCAGTTCTGACATCATCGTCTCTTCCCATAAAGACCAGATTCTCTATCATGTCTGCTCCTGTACCTGACCCCTGACAGGTACTTCACAAGGCAGGGCAATGTGGAATCAATCCCCAAACTATTCACACAGCGTGCAGAGGAATGGTCCTTTTCAATTTAGAGTGAACTCATTTGTTATTGTAAAGAGGAGGTAACACCTCAGGCCATCCAAGTTGTTTATCTGCTTGTGATTGCCGGTTAGGTTTAATCACATCTGCTCAGCACATGAGTTTGAGAGGAAAATGCTCTCCACTCTTTATAATGACCAATTAAGAAAACATGTTTTTTCACCTGATACAATTTGTAATGGAAAACCTATCCATGCCTCAAGAAAACCCCTCATCCACTACCGTTACCAGCCACCCACCTTGATGATATACCACTGTGGCCTTTCCACGCTCGGAAAAGCAGCGCACTAAATAAAAACAGACACCAGAGGCTCTTTTTTAGGCATCCCACACAAGCTGTGTCTTTAAGCTTTTGCCCCACTGGCACGACTGTGGCAGAAATATAGTTCATGCAAACTGCTGAATACCCATAACCTCTCCTATGCAGATGCCATAGCCTGCAGCTCTCTTGATTATTACTCTTCCAGTCAAATGCAGGCATTCCAGACAGCAGTGTTGTAAATAGACAGAACATGCTTCGACAGGCTTCCTACATGATCTTCTATTTTTGTGACAGTTTCTTTCTTTTAGTTCTCTCTTTAGTTTGACATCGTTCTTGGTTTTTCCAACTCCACCCGCTTTATTAGTACTCTTAGGACCACAGATATTCCCTGTGAACCCAGCCAGTTTGGTTCAGAAAATGGAGTGCAATGAAATGTCCTTTTATAATCGAGCCAAGGCCCGAGCAGTTGGAGGGGGGGCTGAAGACTAAGTGCTGCTTTCCCATGAGCTCTTTGTGCATGACCTATGGGTTTTTATGGGAGTTAAAGTCACAGCCATCACAGCTCTGTGGTTTGTCTGTCTGTGAGAGTCAGATAAATGCAAACAAAGCTTCAGAAAGAGTAAAAGTCACCACAGAAGAAAGGGACCCCATGAACTGGCATATGAGCCACAACTTGGAAATATAGTACTTTCAAGTGGATGTTTGGCATGTTGCATAGTTTGTGTATATCTGGCATTCTGTCGGTATATATGCGTAAATCTTATAATGTGTCTTTGTATGTGGAGGCATTTGATTGTGTGTACTCACAAGCATGCGTGCATACAATGCTTGCCCTCTGTGTGCGAGTGTGTTTAGTCTACAGACAGAGGAAAGGAGCTTGTAGGTCGACAAAGACGAATAGCCGAGTTTGTTCCCCCCCTGTGAACGTGTATCAGCACATGACATCATCGCTTCCACTTTCATACTGTCGGCTTGCTGGTGGTCAGAATGCTCTTTGTATGCAAGCACTGAAATATATAATAAGTAGGATGCATGATTGGAAAACAGAGGGGTTGTGAAAAAGACAGCATGCTCATGTGCAGTGGGTGATTAAATAGCCGGTATGCCATTGTCACAGCAAGCCACTGTGGTATTACCAGAGCGTTAACTACATGTGCAACATCAGCGCAAAAATACGCTGAGCCACAGGAACAGTGTGAAAAAAGTGTGAATAAATTATTATATTGAAAATATAATGCACACTTATGAGGGACAAAGAATGCCATACAAACAAACAAACAAACAAAACTCAAATTAATTCAGTTCAGTGTCAGTAATATTTATTGCAGTTTTGCTTTATTGCTAACACGAGTACAGATAGAATTTTTGCCAAACAATCATTTAAGTAGATTTTATCTTCTATTAGATGAGCAGAAGGATTTGTTGATGTTATGTTTTTTTAGCGGAGCGTACAGGATGAAAAACACCCAGCTCAGACAGATGAGGCAGGAGGTGGATGAAAGTTGTGACAATTTAATGAATATAATGCAAGGAATGAGTTCAAATGAGGCAGAGTTCAAAGTGACTGAGGATGAGTCCAGATTCTTTGTGAGAGCTGACGGGCTGATCCGAGTTCTTCAATGAAAGCAGGGCAGGGCCAACAGCAGGTGAGGATGAGACACCTAAGCACAGACAGGAAAACACAAGTTAGGAATGCAGGCAGCAGACAAGACGAGAGAATACTGACAAGGCACTGGTCATTACCACGCAGCAAGGCAGATGATACGACGAATACTGGCTGAAACCCTGGTGCATATATGCTGTGCAGGCAGGTGAGGCTTGATTGCTTGATTGAGTGCACCTGCACTCAGCAGGAGAGGAGGCTGGGCCCAACCTGTTGGGCCTGCAGTAACACAGGAGAAACAAAAAGTAAACACAACACTAACATATTATTCCATTTAAAGTCAATATGGCGAACTTGTTAGCAAACAGTTGCTTATTTATATATCCAGCATTCATTTGGAATCCTGTTTTTGGCCAGATTTATACTCCTTGTAGCTCTTTTTTGGTCGCCACCCACTCTGGAGGGAAATATTTGTCTCTTTAGCAGCTAAATGCTCCACTATGTTCACCAGTTTGTTGTTAACTTTGTCCGTCTGTGTCTGTCAGCTGTGTCAAAAAAACAATGCTGACAACAGAGTGAAGAGGAACAGTGAAGTCATGGCTAAGTAAAATCAAAACAATGAGTTGAAAAACATTAAAATGCTCTGTAGAGCTGAGGGGAACTGCAGAGTTGGGTGATAATTCTCTGTGGGTTTGTCAGTAGGAGAGCCTTAGATTGTGCATAGACTTTTGATCCATTGTTATAAAAATATAGACAATAGCTACTGCAAAAGCCAAGTTGCATTTGGAAAATTAATTTGCATTGCTAATATGTAAGAGTGTTAATACTGAAACCACTAAAACAGATGTACAGCCTGTACATCCTGTCCCTGGTTTACAATTTTGTCTTTACTCCCCTTATGTCCGGCACCTCATAAATGGCATTTAACACCATCCTGTGACCGTGTTCCCAGCAGAGGTAAAATCAACACTAGGCCTACAGTGAATGTGTTGTTGGCTCTGAAGAGGTGTAATTTGTTACTGTCGTTTGAGTCTTATCAAAGTTCCTGCAGTCCCATTTCTCCTTGCTTGGGCTCACTAACATTTCCCGCCATATTCCTTTGATTAGGAGCACATCTGATTTCCATTAAAACTTCCACATGCAGATCCAGCGGCTGCTTTGGAGCTGGATGGAAAATCTTTTTTTTTTTTTTTTTTTTTTTTTCTTCCCCTCTTTCCTTTTTTTCTCATCCAACCAGAGACCAGCTCGAGCCTGTAGGAAAGAGAGCAGTATCTGCCCCACAGTGAAGATTTAGATTTGGAGGATAAAGTGTCAAAGCAACTGTTTTGTCATTAACACTTTCCAATTTTAGTGATGCATTCCAGGCTTTTATTACTCAAAGTTACCAACTTACCATCAAATGAGCAACTGAATGTTTCCCTAATGGTTTAACCAACACCATATACGAGTATGGTTTTGAAAGATTGTTGGATAAGAGCTGTCTGCATTTGGCCACACAATAAAGTCCCCCGCCAAATGCCATTCAAAGCCTGGGAATTATGTAGAAATGGATTACAGTTCCATTGCAATCAAATTTCACAACTTCATTTTCCAGCAGTTAAACAATAAAGGGAAAAGAGATGCAAAAAACAAAAGTTTCTGACAGTAGTGGACATTTGCTGACTGTGGCACTGCCATACGGCCATAAATGCAGCCATGGACAAAGAAGTGCTGCAGCCAAGTGGGCCACTGCCTGGCAAGGACAATAGGAAGTGATATGACTAATCCACTGATTCCAGGGAGGAAATGACACACTGTGGAAAGCCTCAGAGGCCTTGAATCCCACAGAACATCAGGCGATGTGGAGTCCACCCCTGAAGGAGAGGAAGTTATTTCACAAACTGGGCACATACTCTGATTCCTGTGCAAATGTCCCTGTGGCCAGCTTACTGCTCTGACAGCAGTACAGTGTGTTATATAGGAGGTGATATCTGATGGACTGCAGGACATGAAGAGGACACGTCGTGCCCACTCAGATGACAGAGCTCTGCACCTCTCTGCTCTGTGTGTCTATCAGGACAGGATGAGCATCTCTGCCTCTATCAGGGCTTGAGGAATACTAATGTTGGTCCTCCATTTTGGTTTCAAACTGAAATGTCTCAGCAACTATTGGATGGTTTGCCTTAAAATTTGACTTTCCCTCTTGCACCACTATGAGGGTTTTAATTTATGGTTTTAAGTAAAATATGTCATTTGTATTTGGTGTGTTCATGTTCCCTTCAAAACAAATTAGTGATCGCTTAATTTTTCCTCTAGTTCCATCATCAGGTTAAAATTTTGAATATAGTAAATACTTCAACTGCAAAACATCACCATGTTAGCACCGTCATTGTTAGCATGTTAGCACTATGCTTTTAACAAGTACAACCTCACATAGCCATTAGCATGGTTGTAAAAATGACTCCATTTTGTTTATTTTGGGAATGTATTGTCATTGTTTTAACAACTTGGAAAAAGTTGACAGTCTAGACAGACTGAGTCCAGTATTTTTTGGACTGAGACTAACAAATGGCTACTAAAAAATAAATCATTCAATATTTTCTCACCTGAATTGTGTTCCTAGCAATGTGGAAAAGGCTGCAAAACAACATGTAGGAAAACAAAATTTACAGAAAAGAATACAACATGAAATATTGGTTTTGGCAGGTCTTCTACAGGCAGCAACGGGGGACTTGGACTCACAACCACAATATGTCTAAATATACTGTATGTACACATGTGCATGCATCACACAAACCAGAGATGAATCTGTGTTTCTTCTTCATACAAACAGCTCATTTGATAAATTCAGACAGAAGTCTTGAGACATTTTGACTTCACTCTAGATTGATCAAAGAGTGGAACACCATATGGGATGTATTACCATTCACGCCCTGTTTCATATTGGCTACCAACCTCTTTATATCATTGCAGATTCACGGTACTGACAGACTAGTTATTTCAAGTCATGCACTCTTGCCACAACAACCCAGTTGAGCCAGTTGCCAGGAATTAATTATCTAGTTTGGCCTTTTTTTTTTTCCCTTTTTTTTTCCTTTTTTTTTGCCAGAAAACATAAATCAGTTTTCTGCGTCCTTTCAGTGTCAGCCCCCTTCTGTACAGCGAGAGGCAGCTCGGCCTGTGCACTACAACGCTGGGGTGGATCATAACCAACCATGACATCGGCCATGAGGGATTCTCAGACAACATTTACTAGGGAGGTAAAGGTGAAGTTCAAAACCAAGAAAAATAAAATGGGTACAGATGGGAAATAGGGAGAAAAATGACTGAACATTTGTTATTATCTTCCCCTCGTTATCAATCCTTTTTGTTGATTACATTTCATGTCAATGTACTCAAAATGAAAACAAGACATCTGATAACATCGACGCATAATCAATAGTAACATGTTTCTAATGAATGACTTCGACAAAATAATAATGCCAGACTGGTTGCTTGTTTTCATAAGTCCCTATTTCCTGCATGTCTGGCTCTTTTCTAGGATTAGCTAAGTGTTCGCGAGGTCCAACTAAAACAAAGATGACGTTGGTAGCTCGAGCACTGCCGTAAACCACCATCCAATCTATCTGCTGATCTCAGCCTAGATCCTGTCCAGACAATACCCGGCTTCCCCGTGCTGCACCAATCAAAACACATGCCATTATATGGCAGCCGGGCGAGAGGCCTGGAGACGAAAAACAAGGAGAAAAGAGAAGGAAGGTGACCGAAGGAGAAGGAGAGAAGGAGGAGGAAGCATAAAGACAGAAATACTAGGGTTAGCTGTTACTATTGTTGCTGAAAAGCCAAAGTCATGGAATGAAGAGGGGCATTTGTGTAGTCTATTTCGACCACCCTCTCCGCCTTTGTTTAGTCTTTTGTATTGTTCTCGTACCCATGACTCTGCTGACTGCACTGCCTCTACTCTCCAGTGCTCTCAAAGAAAACCCCTTCAGTGGGATGGAGAGCAGTCCCCAGTCTCTGGTACTGTACAGAACAGAGCTCTGATGAACTAAAGGGACCAGAGTTGCTGGTCGGGGCCAGTGAACCCGGTCCTCCCCTGGTGCTCTGTGACAGAGTCTCTAATCCATTTAGGTTGAGTCCTGGCAGAGAATCTGAGGTCTGACAAAGCCCAGCTCTGTCTGTGTGATCCAGCCCACTGAATTTTAAGCTTTTACAGATGTGTGGAGAAAGTGGGCATGGAGCAGGCCCAGGCTGGGACGGCTGACTAACTGGACTCAGGGTGCTAAATCCGCCTTTCAACAACAACCTGATGAATCCTTTGGGTCCGCTTCCTGTCTCTTTGCAGAGTGAGCTCCAAGCTAACAAACACGCAATGATCTCTGACGGCCAGGGCCTGGTGGGTATTTCCAAAACTGATACAGCAGAGTGTGAGGATATCTGAGCCTTATGGGGTTTTTTGTTGTGTATAGGGCAGGCAGCCAAGCGTCTTATCAGCCCTGATGTTGTCTTTCTTGGTTTCTGTCCCAATGCTTTCCAGAAGGAGAGGAGGGTCTGATGAGGAATGTAATTTCTGTTGACTCGCATTTCCCTCAAGATCACTCATGAGTGATTGTCACGCTGTTGCCATTAAGAAAAGCACAAAAAAATCTGGAAAAAGGTAACATCTCTCGATCAGACAAGTTATAGCAGGCACTACGCCAAAAAAGATATGCGGGACATCAAAGCCAACAGGCCAAGTTGACTTTGATGATGGGCAGTACATCTTGATTATGTCATGGCCGCTGAAAACAAAAAGATTTACACAACATGATGCTGAAACAGATGTCAGCAGTGTGTCTTGCCATGTGAATGCCCCTTTGTTTCCTTTTCCAGTCAAGAAAATGAGTTACAGGGCCGTCATGGTGAAATCCACATCCAGCTTCTCGTCCACCCCCAAAACTACTCTTTGAATCAATTTTCTTTTGTTCAAATCAAGCCAAGACGCAAACTTGGAAAGACAGGGCACATCATGAATCCATTAAAAGGTGAATGAATAAAAACAGCATCCTCTAGTGCACTACTGTACAATCATGCCAATCAGAGGTACATGAAGTAATCATTTTAAGAAAAGTTGCACCCATGAACAAAGACGTGCACCTATTACGGTGGACGGTTAGTGATATGTGACAGCATGCAGGGGTGAGTTGAGGTGAAGGATGAATGTATGACACAATCATTTGATTTGGACAGGATAGGCAGAGGGTGTGTAGGTTAAAACCAGGATGAAATGTGGGTGCGTGTGTGGAGAGATGGAGTACAAGAGGATGTGGTGGTTGGCTGGAATAAAATAGGTGTGTTAGGTGTGATAGCAGCACTTTCCCTGTGTCATTTCCTGGCCACCTCTTTGCCAGTGAGCATGAATAGGAAAGTACTGTGCTTCTCTACCTTAGCATCCCTTGCAACACCCTTTCCTCTTCTTCCTCCTCCTCCTCCTCCTCCTCGCACAGAGCAGGCTTGCACAGACTAGGTCAAACTCCATTTGAGAAAAACAGTAACCCACTAGTCATTCTGCCAAACATTTCCTGAGAAACGGTGAAAGGTTTGAGTGATGTGAGGGCTGTATTTTCAGACTTTCAGTGGAGTCCAGCGAGCCTTATAACCCTAATATTTCACGCAGACCATAAATAGTTGGGGGATGAATTGTTGAGGAAGTCACTCAGAGAGGAGTGGGAGTTTATTAGAAGTTCAGGAGCAAATAAAAAAATCCCAGCTGGATGTTTAAAAGGAAAAACAAATTCAAACTATCCGTGCTGTTTCAGTATGACATTTTGATAAATATGCTTTTTCTCCTTTTGCCAAGAGTTAGATGAAAAGAATGATATCATTTTTATATGCGTCCCTTCAGTTTGAAGCCACAGCCAGCAGCCGGTTATCTTAGCTTAGCATATAGACTGGAAGCAGCCAGCCTGTCTACATCAAAGATAACAAAATCCATTTAAAACCAAATTTAAAAATGACTGTTTGTAGTTTTACATGATGTTACGTACACTTCTGTTTCTTGGCTGGGTGCAGTTACTCGCTGGCTGGTTGATTTTGTTACCTTCAGCCAGGCTGGCTGTTTTTTCCCCATTTCCAGTGTTTATGCTAGGCTAGGCTAACTGGCTGCTGGCTGTAGCTTCATATTTAGCATAAAGACATGAGGTATTAGCATCAAGACATTTAACATACAAAAACTAAAGGTAATCATTTTGCAGAATGGCCCATTTCAAAATAATTATTTTATTGTATTGATGCATTAATGTGTATGTCACTGTGTTGTTGCAGCTGGTAAATGTGGGGCAACTTGTAATCACTTTATATACTTCTGGATAGCTTGTAAATTTCCTCCAGGGATCAGAAAAAGTCTTATCTTGTCATATCAACCTTTGATAATACATCACAACTGATTACATGTCGTATTATTAATCTGCATCTGCAGACTAACTGGTGAAGCAGCGGAGTAAAAAGCACATTATTTCCATCTGAAATGTATTGTGAGTAGAAAATGGAAATGCTCAATTACTCTACAAATACAAATACTGTTTTTTGCTTAAACAATGCTTGAGTAAATATACTTTGTTACAGTCCTTCAAAAAATTTTGGATATTTTTTTGTGCAAGGACCTTTGGAACATCACACAACAAAAACCTGACTGCACTAAATGCATGCAATGTGAGCAATCAAGTCAGTACCAGACTGAGAGCCCACACCAGAGCAACACAACAATGTTATTATTGTCTGTAGAATCAAAGAAAGGATAGGACCATTTCTTCTGGGATCACATCCAAACCAGCATTCTGCTTCCTAAATCTGAGTCAGTAACCATCGTGTGTGCTTTCCAATGGCAAGTCTAATTACTGGCTGCAGCCAGGGTTAACTGACAGTTTGGGTTCTACCATATTTCCCCTCATAAACCTTTAGTAATGTAAGGCAACACCACACAACCCATTAAAACAAGTATGTGACAAATACCTCTTTTTGCAGAAACTGCACACCCATACAAGGTTGCGAGGGATGAAGAACACGTTCCACGAAGAAATGGGTTCAGCTCAGGTTATTCGACTGCAAAACTAAAATCATATAGTCACAGCGCAGAGTGTTGTAGCAGAATATAATACTGTGTTTTCTTCCCCACTAGTGAAGGACTAAGGATAACAGAGCATCCAGTATAAAAAAAAAAACATTGAGAACATAGAAAATCAAATTTTCCTGTGCAGAATAAACAATTATGCAATTATAAAAATGAATGAAAAGACATATTTTGCAGTGCAGACTTGCTTGTAAACTCATCTCAAGGTAGTGATATAATATAGTATATTTAACCATGTAAGTTATGAGAGTATCCCTGGAGACACACCCAAATATAAACAGCCTGAAATGCACGCCTGCCAATCTCGCCAGCAGCAGCCATCTGGGCCTATCCAGTTACAGTGCTGAATAAGAAAATGAGAAAATAAATAGCTAGCAGTACCAAGTTCCTGTTGGGGCTGACTCCAGAAAACCGCCTTCTCCTGTTCCAGCCCACAGGTGATCAAGCCAGTGTAAAAGCTTGCTAATAAATTCAGCACCAAAGTCCCTGAGGTGTCTGGGATTTGGGGGTCTTGATTGAGGGGATGTTTGACCTTCTGGTTGGAGCTGTCTGCCTCCAGAGGGCCGTTTAAAGCACTAAAAAGCCGTGCCTGGGTTTCAGTTTCGTGACCCACTTAAAGGCTATGAGCTGGCAAATGTGCCCGAAAGGTTTCTCATCTGGCAGCAAACCTGGTTTGCTCGACTCCAAGCTCACAAGCTTAGCAACGGCGGTCTTATTTTTACTTCCCTCTAATTAGGGGCTGGGTGGACCAGGAGGAGAGAAAGAAGGAGGGATGGACAAATGGAGAGATGGCCACAGAAACAAAGAAAATGAGAAGAAAGCAAAGATGTCAATAAAAGCTGTGAATAGGGATGAAATTAAAATGCATGCAGGGAGATGTAGATGTAGGTTTTTGCTTGGCGCAGAAGGAGAAGGAATGCTCTGTTTAGCTTAGCTTGAGGTCATGTTATGATAACCCTCAGCATGAAAATATTTATGAACTCAGTGAAGTGAAGAAAAAAAAAGGCCCTTAATAACAGATCATGTTGGACGTTTGCCGGCTAGTTCCTGCTAACAATGTTGTGCAAGCTACCCCAGAAACATGAAGTCATTGCAGTCCTAAGGCTTCCACCCACATGTTGTTTTACTCATACTCATTTAAAGGAATAACTCAACAGCAACACACAGTTCTCCATGTGACTCTAATCTGTGTGAAACTGCACCTCAGAGGTGGTCCCTCTTTCAACGTTCAGCAAATGGAAAGTTTTTTTTACACTGAACAGGGTGATGTTGATCCAGCGGGGAATGTGTTGCTCTTGCTTCAGGGTGAACAAGGTCAAGTACTCAGGGGTCAAGCTCATCCATCCTCTGGTGAAATGGAAAGTTGTCAAGGATGTATCACTACTGCAGCTCACCCACAGTTATCTGTAGCTGCTTGTGAGCTGCTGTGCGCAGGTAGCACAGACTTTCCATTTGGCAGCCATGCCAATGCTGATATTGTTGCAGCATCTTTTTCATCTTGTTTATTCACAGATGATAGTTTACAGCTGCAGCCACACATGGAAAGATGATGCGTGTCAGTTCAAATGTGCGGCTGAAGGATTGAGTGAGATCCTGTGAGGAGCCCCTGTTGCAAAGTCTTAGCCATTATCAGAGGATGTTACACAGGAAAGGAGTGACAGATGCTTCAGATTGGTCCCAGACCAAAATATTCCCCTCCTTTGAAGAAATATTTTCTTCCCTCAGGACCCCACTCTCCTCGATCTTCATTATTCTTCCTCCATTTCTTTGACCTTCTTCCATCCTGCCATCAGGCTGAGCCACTTCCACCACACTGCACAATTGCTCTGCTGTGCATCGTCAGACTCACTGTATAAAACCAGATTTTATTAAGTTGCTTTCGCTGGTAGTTGTAAAAACTGGATTATGCTATTAGCTCAGTTAAGTGATTGTAAAATGTATTATATACTACCACCTTCACTCACTGTATTTCTTGTTTTGTCTCTCTTTTATACACTCTCTCCCACCAAGTCTTATCAAAATGAAATCATGAAATTACACACAACAGATGTGAAAATCCAGCGAGGCCTATCTTCCAACAGTGAGGGCAGTCGAGTGAGGTTTCGGGGGTCTTAGATAAAGTCGTCGCAGCTCACTGAAGTGAAATTCTCCCCCACCAAAGTCAGCGGATTGGCAGCAAGATTATCTTTCCCGCATAGGCAGGAAATCAGATCTGTGAGCCCCATCAACAGGAAATTAAAGAGAACAACATGGTTTAGACAGACTCTGGTCCACCTAGATCCTCCCAGCAGCGACTGCAAACAGTGACCAGACCTGGCAACGATTGAGGATGTCCTGACAGCGAAACACTTCTCAGTCCAGTCTGTAGATAAGCAGCAGCCAGAGTCCTCAGACAGCAAACATCCTCATGTAAATAATAAATGTTTGGAAAACTTCTGCTTCAAACACCAGTAAACGCAGATCTCTTCCTCCTGTCAGGCTCATTTCTATCTGTATCTGTATCTCTGTTTCTGCTTTTCAAACGGCTCAGTTAACACAGCCTCTTTTATACAAGCTCAAAATGGAAGGAGTTTACCCAACCAGGCAGCAATCTGTCCCCCATTGAAACATCAATTCAGCTCAGGGCAGCTGGAGAGTGCACCCGCAGGTTTACACACAAAATGTGATTTTACAGATGGCCGCTGTAGTCAAGGGGAACATCTATGCAGTTAAACAATCAGTGTAAAGTTAAGATGCAGCAAAGTCAGATTTGAATGACGCCTGAAGAAAAGTGGTTGGATTTCAGCTTCACAAACATTCTCTGTAACTATTAGCCCTCTGGTATCCCACAAACTGTATGTCTTAATGATCTCATTATGTGTTCTCTGTTTTATTGTTTTAGCAGGGATGGCAAAGCATAATCCGTCTTAAATTCTTTGGGCATGACTGAAATTTGTAACTTAGCGCTCTGTTCTCTGCCGACCCTCCCTACGGGTTCTTGAGTCTGACTCTGTTTCCACAGCTGAGCTTGAGGATCTATAAAACTGTTTTACAGATGATGTTCTCATTAATTCACCCGGTACAGGTTTAGACTTTAGTAATGTGCAGTGTGTGCAGTACAAACACTACACCTGTGGCTGCATCAGCTGCGAGCTGTTTAATGAAACCTCATACTAGGCAAACAAAATCTCTGAGAATCAGTGGATGCGATAAAATGTGAAGTGATTTTTTGTAGGTTTTGTCTTGCATGATTATGACCACTTCACAGTGATGTCCTCTGCCCTCATTATGTGTTTATCTGCATGCAGTCAGCTAAACACACTGCAGACAAGGAGTTGACCTTTTAAGTCTTCACTGGAAGCAATTTTGAAACTGAAAACTATTTTGGACAACTAATTCACTGATTATGAACTCTTGAGATCCCTTGGGGTGTCTCAGCTTGCAGGTTTGGAGCTTTTGCCTTGACTTACATAAATACATTTCATGTATCTCTCATGTGCAAAACAGAGTCATGAATGATCATGCAAGTAAAAACACACAAAGCTTTAAAATCTGCAGCTGTTTACTGTCACTGCAGTGGACTCAAAGTTCCATCTGCAGGGGATTTTTATTGTCCTCTAGCCTTTTAAGAGCCTCCTCAGCCTGTGAAATATGCTGCTGATAGAGTCTACAGCAAATCCCCATCTACAGTTTGACATTTCATATACCTGCCCTGTAAATCCAATGAAGCTCTCATTGATTTCCTACATTGATTTAACTCAGCCTCTCCTGGCTGAAATACAGCACTGCTCAGTGATGGGAACTTGTGTGTATATACTGGATGTGGATATATAGTATTTGTGGTGTGGGTCATGTTGGGCTGGGCTTCTGTGGGTTTGGCCACATGCCCTGGGACGGCTGCACAGCAGAAACCAGCCACCTCTGTCTTAAGCATCTATCCACACATTCTCAGCTGCCAGCACACTATCAGCAAGACCTAATGGGGCTTAGCTGCACAAGAAACCTCTGGCTATACCGTCCACAGTGAGACAACAATAGTGCTTCTATTACAAGTGTTGCCCTAATTGAAATCCTTTTTTTATTGAACATGCATTATTGCTGGCGTGTGGCTGAATTTCTTTGGGGCATGTAATTCATTTTGCCAATTAATGAACCTTGTTTGGGTGGATACTTGCAGACCTCAGAGGATTATCTTGTTCTGGGCATCATTGAATTAAGATCTTAGTGTGGCAGGTGCAGAGATGTATGACTCTTTTTTCTATAAGGGGGCACTCAAGCTCTGCTCTGTTTGCTGATGTAAGCAAATAAATTAGTGTCATTCGTGTTCCAGGACAAAATGTCCTGTGACTGGAATCATATGTGCAAAGAGAACCAAAGTCCTCCAGAAAATTCAGGCTTAGCTGTGACTGTGGCAGCATGCTAGAGCACAACTCAACACACACTAGTGAAAATTATATGTGGGAAACACTTGGAATTTGAGTTATGTGAGATCATATCTATACGCTAAATATGAAGCTATAGCCAAACAGCTACTACTACAACTACTAGCACATCTAAAACTCACTAATTAACACCTCACATCTACTTTGTTAAATCCATAAATTAAACTATTTTGCTGTTTCAAGTCTTTATGCTAAGCTAAGATAATCAGATGGAAGCCAATTATCATAATTCCCGAAGTGTGGCCCCATCTGTGACCCCAGCATTCCACATTTCCTGCACAGGATTAAGTTAAAAAATAATTTTTAATCTATTATCCAGCAGCAGATTGTACCTTCCCAAGCGTTTTTCTGATCTCACAGACAACTACTTTTGGATTAAAAATGATCAAAATGATGTCCAGAGCAAAACCAACCTTTCCACAACCGCTACACTCTCACTTTTCACTGGGATGTGTGTTAAGTGTGTTGCTCAGGCCAGGCAGTGGCAGTCTATAGAAAGTATTGTATTTAAACATTAGCTGCACAGTGGGCAAACATTTTATCTCTACAGACAGACAGAAGATATCTGTGGGACCACAAAAATACCTTTGAAGGTATGAAAATAGGGTTTCAGCATCCCTCCTAAGGTTTGCAAAGGGAACACTGCTTGACCAAATCACAGAGCAACAACTGTGCAGCTTCCTTCACTGGACTAAATGAATCCTGATCTGATTTAATTGTTGCTCTGATCTTTCCATTTAGCGAAAAGATGCCAAATAAACAGCAGAGTTTCTGCCCTCTGGGGGGGGGGGGGGGGGGGGTGCAGTCCACGGCAG
>JBBMOE010000010.1:3557457-3617026 GCA_037975065.1 Chaetodon trifasciatus | reverse complement strand
GGGGTGCAGTCCATGGCACTGGCCCTTACACACATCACGCACCCGGTGAGCAATTGAGCAAATAATAAATGAAAGCACAGAGCACAGGCCTGCAGTCTGAGTCTCTAACAGGGGGCTCCGAGGGGGTGTTGAGGGTCAGCTGCTTTCTCAGAGCGATCTTTTTCAACCAGGCGTCCAAAGTCAACATTCCAACTAACCTACAGCCATCAGAATGCAGACTGAGAATGAAAGCGAGAGGAAATGGAGGGTGATGGAGAGAAAATGACAGAAAGAGGAGAGAAAGGCTTTTTTTTCCTCCTGAAAAGCTAAGGTTTCACAGGCTTGGCTCTCCCAGCTTTGGAAGCCCACATGCCTACAGTTATTCATCTGGGTAGACATCATCAATTACCTCTAATTAACCAGATGATGGTCTGGTGAGCAGAAAATGAAGGAGGCAATTTATCACTCAGAGCACCTCCAGGCCTTTTGCTCAACCTAAAAAAGAAGGAGGTAGAGCTCTGGGGTCTTTTATGCTTCTCCTCCTTGTGTCCCCCAAAAACAGGACATGTCCAAACTATTCTGGTCCACAATATCCATCTACCTGGCAGATCTAATGAAGAAAGCACAGCTCATGTACAGTTGATGCATGAGAGTAACGCATCGAGGAATGATAGTCGTGCAGACTTCTAGAAGCCATCTTTTTATTTGATGGAGGGAATTTACTGCCTCTCTTGAGATGTAGCTTTCCTCCTCTTTAACTTGCTTGTGTCATGCTTCTGCTGTGGGTGAGTTACTGGCGGTTTGGGCGATGACGTAATTGTGGAAAGGTCCTGGGTGCAGTCAGACTTGTAATTCAGTGAGGAATTTTTCATCTGGTCAAGGCTGGCCGGGTCTGTCTTTAAAAATAAAGATGTTAGTCCTCAAAAGAGGAAAAACAGAGGAAGAAGAAAGCAGAGACATGAAAGTCCGTCACAAAGCCAGTTACTTACTCAACACTGCTGGAACACCCTGATATTAATTTCTAAGCCCCATAACATGGTCACAGGTCAAATTTCTGTGCTGTTTACAGAATGGGGGTCTTCAAATAAGAACACACTGACGCTGAGCATGAGTCTTGATCCAGGAAAATATTATCCTGACCAGAAGAATCCAGAATTCATCTTCCAGACGGTGTTTTTGGGCATCATTCAAGGTCTGCTCATGAGTCAGTTATTAGGTTTCTATCATAAATCTCCTCTGTTGTATCCAATTCAGTCATTTTTCAATCACTGTTTTTATTTAGATTACAGCTAGATACACATTTAACACAGCAAGTGTTCATCTTTTTTGATAAAATACTATATTTCCAGCAGTAAAGTAACCTCCAAGCAAATGCAGGTACAGTACACCACTGCTGTGCACTCAAGTCAGCTACTGCTATCATCAGCTGTGGAAGTGGGAGTCTGGGCTGTTTCAGTGGCACGGACTCGCTCCATGTGTGCTTTATTACCTCATCTTCAGGGGTGATTTATGGCTCTCACACAGGCCACTCTTCTGAGCTGTTTATATCTGCTGAAGATAAAAGAAAATCATGGCTTTATTACCCAGAGGGAGCGGGTCTGTTTACACAGCAGACGGGTCTCATTGGACAGCTGCAACGGGCCTGCATCACACATATCTGATCTGCCTTTTCAGAGGCAATAAACGGTCCTATGTGTGCAGAGCATCGCTGACCAGGACTGATATGTGTTAAATGCAAAACGCTGTCTGTTGGCACACAAATTCCATTTGTCTACTCCGACCGTCAAGAAGACATTTTATCCTCATGACTCATATCCTGGAGAAAAAAAAGCACCCAGCTTTGCTTGGCTTGTTACCAAAATGTTTCTGTCTGGATCTCAGTGCAGCGTCTCAGTCAGACATTACTATAATCACGCACTGTTTCAGCTTGTAAGGTCATTCACAGTCATGCTACAGAACACATGTCCCTGTATGCTCTCTTATGTTTTCACAAAGCTCCCACCTTTTTAAGTTATCCATAAACTGTTTGCCTGTAGCGCCACCCTGTGGTGAGAATGAATACAGCACGATGCACAGAGTAGCTTGACATGTGCTTCATGTGCTTTTAAAGTCATGCCAGCCCTAAAAAGCACCACCAACAACAACAACAAAAAAAAAATAGTCAAGAGGTCCAGAGACAGTATCACATTAGTTTATTAGCCGGTACAGAGGATTAACTGTGTTTGTTTGTAGGCTCTGTTTTACTAACACACGAGACCAAACATGACAGCAGCTTACGATATACACCGAGAGGTCAGTGAATTCTACAAACCAAAACATTTTTAGATCAGAAAAAAAAAATGATAGTGTCTCAGTACATTTGAATGATGTGTTTACAGAGCTGCTCATACATCCTCCCCATAGTGCCAATGAAGGTATGACTTCAGTCAATAGTAAAATCAAGGCTAGGTATCACCTTCAACCCAAGAGCCTCTCTGATAAGAAAACAGTACAGGATCAATAGCTGTGATGGCATTGTCTGCGATATTTAGTAGAATTGAAGCATGCGAGTTAATACAATACTATTGTCTGCAGAAAAGGTTGTGGACAAGGATACGTAAGCTAAAAGCGAAGAGGCGTGTGCTGCACAGGAGGGAATTACTCAGATTGTTCTCAGTTATGATTTCTGATTCCGCTCATCGACTTGATTTTCTCCAATCCTGCTGTTGTTGCTTTATTAATGTGTAACCACTCGCTCTCATCTTTGAACATACACTGCTGTTTTATTTGTACATTCCAATATTTCACCAAAAATCTGCAGCTAATAGATGTAGTAAGACAAAACACTGTATTTAGAGTGTGGGGACTGAAGCTGGGAGGTTAAAGTTGCTTTTCCTATTTAAGAAAATACTGTATGTACAACCATGACAAATATATCACATTCCACCAACAGCAAATACATGGAGCCAAACAAAACTGAATATTTCTTAAAGAAGCAGTCACATGTTCATGTAGAGTTCTGTTTGCTCTAAGTAACCTCACACTAAAAGTGCTTTTAACTGATAGATTGTATAGTGTTTAAGCTGAGGAGGATGATGTGGTGAAATACTGTACACTGTCATGTTTTTGGTGCTGCATTTAGCAATATGAAAATCCAAAAAAAAAATGTAACTGAGGTTAAACTTGATGAATTTATCAGTTAAGTCTGCAGTCTGCCATGGATTTTTACAGTTTGATAAACTGGGCTATCATGCAATTACTGCATGTTCTGCAACATATATGATGATTCAACTTAAGCAACAACAAAACAAAAAACAACTGCATAACAAGCAGATCTCACACAGTTCTTACATAAGCAGAATCAGAAACCATTTGTAAATTAAGTCATTCCCACAGTATACAGACATTATTTCAGAGAACCCAACACTGGAACTGTCTGACGGAGTATTCATGTTCAGGGAGCGAGTGGTCCCAGCCTCAGCTCGACATGGTGCGTGAGCCAAATGGCCTCAGTGGCGTTCTCGGCTCCCTCCTCGCTCGGCCTGATGGGAGCTGCGAGGTTGCGGAAGTCGTGCCGGATCTTGAACGAAACCATGACGTCCGCGTCCTCTTCTTTCTGAGGGATCACTTTGATGAAGAAACCAATCTTGTTGGATTTCCTGAAGGCAATAACACTGTAGAAAAGACAGACAGATCAGGATAAGAGTGAGAGTGAGTGAGTGTGTGTGTGTGTGTGTGTGTGTGCGTGCGTGCGTGCGTGCGTGCGTGCGTGCGTGTGTGTGTGCGTGTTCACTTACTCTGGGTCATCCTGGAAGTCCTGAGGTTCAGCCAGCTCATCGTACTCAGCAGCAGCATCTTTTCCTGCCAAGACCAGCTCCTTGGTGGGTACTACAACCTTTAAAAGAAAAGAAAAACACTTCCATCATTCAATGACTTTCTAACTATTGGATGAGTCAACTACATTTTAAATGTCACATTACTTTGCTTTTGAAGCAAGCTAATGCCACCAACATCTAGTTCTATTTGTAAGGCTGCCACTGCGCTCTGACCAGCTGGTGTGTTATCTTTAATATCTGGGTCCACGCAGAAAGAGAGCGTCACACTCAGCAGTGCATTGTTTAATAAGTTCACTCAGTCATCTGTCTGCCAACACACAAACTGTTTTCAGCCATCCGACCTTCATGCTGGGATGCCATCTCTACCTCGGGGTGCCAGGGAAGGAAACAGGTGCAGGGAATCACCAATCACTGTGAATTTTCCCAGAATGGAATGACACACTGCCAACAGGCGAGCCCGACCATCAATCACTCAGAGTCCACCCAAAATGGAAATGCATTTACCTCAAAGTGAATCACTGCTATGCATTTAAACTCGGAACAATCTCATCTGAAACCTCGATCAACTAAGAAACTTCATTATATCTATGGTAATCACAGTGGACTTCGGCTTTCTCACCGTTCATAAAACATCATCAAACCGGTCGCTGGGAGACACATCGTTTGTAATCCAAGTTACATTTAATGCATGACTTAACAAAGCACATGACTTTCGATTTGATCTACTTTATGAACGGTGAGGTCCACAGTGACCAAACAGTACATTGCTGAGTGCGACCCTCTCTTCTTTATACAGAGAAAACAAAACCTAAAAGTCCCCCTTCATTCAAAGATGTCTTCCTCGTTGTTACTTCACTTGGCTGTTTGCCCTCCGCTGTGCAGACTGATGTGTGTGCAGAGTCTGACACTGGAAGGTCGTTTGCTCATTCATCTGCTGAAAGGGAAAGTTTCTCTGAGCTCACCTTAAATCTCAGTTTGACATGCAAGTACGAGCGGGATTTTGTGACTTCACAAATGAGGTGGGAAACAAAATCCCAAACTTGTACAAGAGCTGTGCGGGAAATTGAAGCCTTCGGTACAAATATACAGAGAACAGACAGTTTAATGAAGGGAGAGACATCCTGTGTCTGACGTCTGAATGTTGGCATATCCATAGATACTGGATTTGTTCAATGAGTAGATGTAATTTAAGAAGTAAATAGGAAGGAAAAAAACAGCGTAGATGAACTTTTTGTGGGAAAAAAAGCAGAGAACAAAGGAAAATAACAGTTACTATTTGCTTGGCTTCATTGTACACAACACAACACAATAATCCGATTATAGTGGAGGAGTCAGATTACTACAATTTCAAAAGAGCGAATGGACGGAGATGAAGAAAGGGTACAATAAACAAGTTATGTCAATATGCACAAACATGAAATAAACAATTGGGTTACAGTCATAATGCAGACCCAAATACTCACTTTATCATTTGGGCTCTGCTCTGATCTTTCAAGTCAACAGCGAGGAGCTCTTTGGATGAGCACTTTGTCCTTTCAGGAGGCCTTTCTCAAGTTTCTAAAAGCACTCTCTGAAGTGAAGCTGCTCTCTGCAGACGTCATGTGAAGGTGGCCCATAATAACACTTAAATACAACTGATTCACGTTTGCACTGCTCAGTCATTTGTGTCATGTGGGACACAAAAAATCTGGATCACATTTACATGTAAAATCAATGTACTAAGAATCACGTAATACACATTAGTGGTGCTCTTCTACCACAGTTTTTGTTTATGTTACTATTTTTGCGGTGATATCAATACTACATATATTTGGACGTATCAACAACGTCAGCAAAATAGTGGAAAGCGATATATACAGACAAGCAGAAAAGAGCACGAGGCAGCTACACTCTGTGATGTCATCAACACATCCCGTCGCTCGCTGTGCAGCATGGCAGCAGTGCACACGCTGTGAGTGACAGTGTGGAAATACAGCTTCAGGGTCTGCTCCCACAGTAGAAATGATAATGCCAAATCTCTAGCAATGGACACATTTCCACCGTTGTGTAGTATATACCATCATACCGCCCAGCCCTAATAAGAGTAAGAGGTAAGGGAAGGCATCCTTGGAAAGAGCAGGTTGATGAAATCAACAAGCATGGCTCACTGGGGTTCGCACTGCCCTCCAAGTGTTTGAATATCAGATCAAGCAGAATGAGAGGACTGCACACTCTTTCAGCCTTGCTGTGAATGGAAATGGGTCATGAAGACACTCTGTTCTGGCCAGGAGCTCTTCCTTACCCAGTCTGGCCCATGACTTCATCACTAAAGAGGCCAAGACAAACAGCCTGAAGTCACTGAGAGCCCCACAGCGGCTGCTGGCAACAGGCAGCTCAGCGGACCATTTACCACAGGAACATGGTACCCTTAGCTGCGCACGTGACAGCTGACAGATGGAGGTAAAAATGGGACACAACTGCTCTCCACATGAGATGACAACAAGGCTACCTATTCCATAAGGAACAGGCAGCGCGAAGGAGCTGAACTCTCTGAAGCTGGCTGGGACGATTGTAGGAATAACAAACAGAATATTTAAGGCAGGTGGTAAACAACTGCCACAATCTGTGACCTTTTCTCATATTCTCCGTTTAAGCCATGATGCTCTTTCCAGCAGTTAAAGTGTGACGGGGGATTTGGTGGCATCTAGTGGTGAGGTTTCAGACTGCAACCAACTGAAAACCCCTCATCTCACCCTCTCTTTTTCCAGCATGTTGGAGAAACTACGGAGACTGAAAACCTCAAAAGGCTCTCTGGAGCCAGTGTTTGTTTGTCTCTTCTGGGCTGCTGCAGAAACTTTTCAGGGAATTGTACACTAATGAAAACATAATGACAGGCACACTGCCTAAAAGTCACTAAACGCAGGATTTACAGGATTACTGTTTAAATCATACTGTCAGTGTTTGGACAGTAACGAGTAAAGAATACATGAGCAATGTCCACTACTTGACACTGTTTGATACAATAAAGGGGAGAATCATTGGTTCTGTACCTTGGCGGTGCTGTTGATGTCATCAGGATCTTCCTCCTCACAGGCAGCCAGTGTGACGTGGGTGATGTTCTCCACTGGATTGGTCAAAGTCAGCAGCACTTGACTCTCCTGAGGAAAAAGAAAAAACAAACGTTTGACAAAGATTAGCTTTCAAAGCTGGCTGAGTTCACTTGTAAGGCACCGCAGAGCAGCTCTGGCCTTCGTTTGACCACCAAGGTAAACTATTTACGTCAGTCAGCCTCAGCCTTGCTGACAACAAGGTTTTACTGAGAAAGCTGAACGCTTGGTTTTCACAGCATGTTACACACTCCAGCTATCCAAGTGATTATGAACCAAATGAAAAAAACATGATAATATTCAAGATGCCCGAGCCAGAGCACACACTGACCTTCAAGTACCGCAGATTTGGAATGGACATAATTCTCACTTCAGGGATGTAACTCCTGCGGGAGGAACAGGCAGAAGGACGATCAATACATTGTAACAGTCCAACACGCTGACAGTATTCACAAACATTCAACCACGTTCACTAAAAGCTGCACGTTGACAAAGCATGAACTGCTGACGTCAGCACTCCATTTGTGCAGCATGGATTACCCTATAACAGTCAATACAGGCAATTTGGTTTATTCTTGATTCTTTTCCATTCAAAAATCTGTTTAAGATTAAGCTACTTCTGCATGAATAATTTCCTGAACATGTGCTGGTAATTGCACTTGGCTAAAATTAAACTTTGGGATCTTAATCTAATTAAACTACAGCAGGCTTCAGGCCGGTTTCTGTTTTTCATTAATTAGAATAAGCTCGACATCATGGTGAAAACACATGTTTAAGACAGAATCTGATGACCAATACTCACACTGCCACCAGCTGAATTTTAAACTTGATTGAAGTGGGATTAAACTCTGGCTTGCTCAAGTTGTGCTCACATTTCTGCAGGAGGAGAATTAAGAAAAAAAAACCTTATCTAAATGTGATCTGCATAAAAACAACAGCCTCCCATTGATGCGGGGGAATAAAATCCTGAAGAGGTACTGACCCTGCAGCGCAGTGAGCGCTTCATCAGGAGGTGTTTGTGTCTGGGATGGAGCTGAGACGCCCCCGCAGGCTGGAAGTCAGGCTGCAGAAGCCGCTGGCGCAGTGTGGTCACTGGGGGGACACAACAAAACACTGATTAAATCTACCTCAACTATTAGAGGGACAAAAATGACGAGTATTGTTCAGTGAGTTCGGAGCAAACTCTTACCCTCCGGTAAGCTGATGGGCCTGGTGTAACAATCCTCAGGCAGGGGTTCCACTTCATCTAGAGCCTGGGCAGGTTCGATGGTGATCTCCTTCTGGTCCTCACCCTCTTTAAGGCTAGCGAAGTTACATAAATACTGTTATCAACATCTATGTCCAGAAACATAAAGTGGTTGCACTTCCAGATTTGCATATCATAGAGGAGTGGACTATTGGCCTTGGTGGAGGTCTGTCTAGTTTTCATTGGCTTTGACAGACTGCAGGCAAGAGTGGCCCAAATTTGACAGCGTGAACCAGACAAATCACATGCAATCTATCTTAACTGGCACACTTTCATCTATGGTCCGAAATCAGATACAAGTCTGATTTTTTGCAATGCAACCACAGTCTGAACAGTCACATTGGAATTAATGCAACTTTAACATCTTTGTAGATCGACATTCACTACAATTCTGTGCTGGCAGGAGTCACTCAGCGGACGCAAACATGTTTCTGTGAAGCCATTCACGACGTGATCCCACCACATCCTCACACACCTCTGTACAGAAGAAGCAGCTACTGCTTCACCAAAAGCCATGATTACAAATGGCTCTCTTTCTCCTTATCCACATCTTTATTATCATCTGCTCGCTGGCTTCCAGTGCATGAAACTGTAAACACCGACTCCATTTTTAATTCCGTATGGCAGGTGTGGGTCGGATCAGGACAGTGACAAGTTCACACTGGAATCTGATTTTGGTCACATTTTAAAAAATAATCTGAACAGCAAAAAAAAAAGAAATCCAAACTGAGCGCTAAGGCTTCCAGTGTGAACATAGCCACTGTGTCCCGGCCTGCTTGACATTTGTCTCCTGTATCTGACAGCACATTTGTCAATTCAATACCTTTTGTCAGACAATTATTAATTTTCTGTTGTTAAGTAGGGTCCTTGAATGCGTCCTGTGGCTGAAATTTAAAAATGGTCTTCATGCAAAACCGTATTACTACAAGGTGATGATGTAGCTTAGAGAAAAACTGTTCACTGTGATGGACTACGACATGTTCTCAAGCCAAGTTTCAAGGCTCTGCAAATTGATTTTCATGGCACATTGGAATTAATGACACAATGGCTGCTGGAAGGTTACAAATCAATTTATCTAAGTCACCAATAATATGTCTGTACACAACGTGTAATTACTGGGTGCAAACATGGAAAAGCAGGGGGGCTGTCCTTCCAAAAAAAAAAAAAAAATGTTGCATCAGAGCACATGACAAAAGACAACTCACGAAAGGCCAGCCAGGCTTGATATGGGAGCTCCAGACCTCTGCCTCTGCAGTCTGGTTCCAAGGCCATATTTTTCCTGAGTGAATTTAGGGATGAAAGAAAACAAAAGATCAGGCATTCTGCCCACTGAAAAACTCAGGAGGACTCAAGACAATTTATGAAATCATCTAATCTAGGAGCCATTTTTCTACATGTCTACTTTTATCGCTACATTTCGACAGCTATGACATCTTTTAAAAACAAAAATGAAAAGAAATGGTACTTGACATTTAAATAAATAATAAATAAGCCAAAAACAATTTCATTGGTCGTCTGATAAGAAACACAAACAGGAGCCTTTCTGCCCAGGATGGTGGGAGAGAATCAGCTGAGGGTTCAGGACTAATTAGTAAGAAAAATATTTTGATCTGGTCTCCCAGACTTCTACAAAGTCTTCCATTTCATCTCTCCCTGCCATCAACATAAAGGCTCCCATTGTGTGGATCTCCGTCTCATTTACCCAAGGAGACATTCATGTGATCTGTGAGGTCACAAATTAGACAGGAACAGGGATAAAGACGAGACAGCACTACAGTAACGATGAGACTACCCAAGTTGTGAAAAATACAACTCACCACCACATGAATAGTGTGTTGCTGGGGGGTAAAAACCAAAATATCAGAGTGCATAAGCAAAGAAAAAAGGAGAGAACAAAGACCAGGTGAAACCCAAGCGATTTGGCAAACATTAGTGGCATTTGGTGACATGCAACAGCAACAGAAATGCATCAGTGATGGAAAACAACTGCAGGACATCAGAGTGCTTCAGACTTTAAAAACGCTTCCATTACACAACGGGAAAGACTGCTTTGCATTACTGGATGTTCATTTTTGTAAAAGCACAATGCAGGAGGTGTAAACAATGTGCCAACAAGCTCAGGAAGCATGAAGACCATGTCCGCACCAGGGCGACTAAATCTGACCATGGACATTTAAGCTGACATTGTTTTTCCTGTGCTTTTCAAATGTCAATGTGGACGGAAACCTTTGAAGGCAACTTGAGAATGTTCACAGAAACAGCATTTTCATATTTATCTGCCCAAGTATAGACATGGTGTCAATCTTGCACTGCAACCAAACGCTAAAGCAGCCTGCTGCTTTGGTTAAAGGTGCGCTAATCACATAACATCCCCACTGGCAAATACTTTGAGATTACTACTGTTGGGATTTAGGTAGAAACTCTGAAAGCAACCAAATCTCTAAAATTCATGTAACTGTTCGTCAAATTCATTTTTAACAGTACCCGTTCATGTTGAAACAAATTACAGTGACACAACAGCTGTTTGACATTTAAAGAGGTCAAAGAAGAAGGTATCAAATTTTCAAAAAGGCTGAATTGGGCTCAGAGGGAGCAGAGTACCGAGAACGCCAGAGGCATGCACTGTCGTCTCCTGGCCAGCTTCTTCCGGTCTCTGTCCTGCTTCTCTCTGTGCGCCAGCTGCTGGTAATATTCAATCAGCTTGCTGATCTGTAGGTAAACAATTAGTACAGTAAACAATTCATCCAGAGACTGGTCATCATTCCTTCATTTCTTTTAAAAAGTGACGAAGAATTGGGCCAGGGTAACCAAAGCCGCCGTCCCACCACCCACAGTACAGTACACAGTGATTTCACATCTACAAATGTGACCAAAATAAAGTTAAACAATGATCCAGGAAGGCATTACAGTTACACACTGTGATATTTTCTCTCAAAACAACTGGTTAACAGCCTATGCATTAACTAGAGAAATGTGGAAAAATGAAAAATGCTAAACTACAATGACAATCACTGAAAGAAACACTTCAAAGTTATTTAGTGCAAATACTGAAGGTGTAAAAGTAAAAATTGCACAAACATACAAGATAATTTGCTTTCAAATGCACTTAAATAGTGAAAAAATAAAAAGGGAATATTTATGGACTCTGCAGCTAAACACTCAGTTTGCTTTTGCCTCTGGTCGGCCATGTGTGGGTGTCACTTATTCAGAAAAACATCTAGTCCAAGACAAGTAATGCATGATCAGGAATCATGTGAGCAACTCGAGAGAATATTAATGACCACAGGGGGAAAACTTACCCGCTGACTGTGAGGGTTCTCTGGCTCTTGCCATCCACCGCTGGCTGCAGTGAATAAAATTCACCAACACATGAGACTTATACAGCCACAAGAAACAAAGAGACTGAACAACAGCAACTGTAGACCGACAGCAAGACACATTATGGTGTTTTGATACTGTTGATGCTTCTTACTCCTAATTTAAAGTAAAAGTTTTCGAAATACTGTAAATATGACCCCATTATTGTGTCTTATATCAGCACCCACCAACTGATTTGTCGGCCATTCCCACATCCCTGGAGGTCCAGCGACAGAAGCCGCAGGCCAGGTAGTAGGCTTTCTTCATGGTTGTCTTGGTAGGGTCATCGGGTAAAGGAGCTGGGATGTTGGTGGCCCGAGTAGACAGCGTGTGCATGCAGCATGGGCAGTCGAAACAATTTGCACACCTACAGTAGAGCACAAATAATCGGGAATGAATTTAAGGACATTAATGGTGTAAATATGGTGAAATAAGACGGATACAAGGTCAGTGGTGATCTGCAGGAGTACTGTGCGGACATGCAGCTTTCTCTGTGCATTTGCCCCTCAGTCTCACCTGTTCTTTTTAAGCTTAGCCTCTGCAGATGGCATGTTCTCCAGGCAGCTTGGACAATAGTGGGAGTCCACCTGATCACCACAAACAGGGGTACAAAAGAGGAGTCAGGGAAACTGTGCATCTACATCTTGAAGCTGCTACAGCTGCTACATAAATACATGCAATTATCATAGAATATCGTTAGCATTTACTTGGGCAGAGTGGTACAGTGACGGTAGGGATATAGGTTTTTAATAAGCCGAAGTTGATGGGTTTTTTTGTATGAACTGTCAGTAATTTCGTGTTCACAAAGAAAAATCACTGTCGAGTGATCAGAATGTGCAATAGATGAAAAATCTAAGTCAGTCTGGGTGTGGTGTCCATAACTGTGAGACACATTGACAAGCTGGATTTTGACAGTGACGACGATAGCTGGGGGACACTAACGTTGTGACAAATACTTTTTACTTGTCGGACATGCCGCTCATATTCTTTATAGGTGGGCTAGCCGAGTACTTTCACGTTAAGATCAAAGAATTGCTAGCTTGTCGCCCATTTATGCTTCGCTCGACATAACGCTAACTCTAACGGAAGTTGAACGTCGCTTGCAGCCAATGAAATATAGAGACGGGTGGAAAGGCCCTTGACTGACAAGCGATTTAGCCATACAGTGCACAAGGAGATTGAACTAATCCCACCTACGTGTCAACGCTGCTAGCAAACCGGCTAACAACAAAGTAGCTGCTGACTAAATAAAGCTAACAGCTAGCTTGTCAAAATCAGGGTATAGGAAGGGAAAACGTTTACGTACCTCGTGAGACACACATTCTAGAGATCGTAGCTCACTACAGTAGCGACAGAAATATAGCTGAGATAAAGGGGCTCTGATCTTTTTCTCTCCACGAACCAGATAGACAACTCTATCTGGCTGCAATAAGGACGCCATCTCTAACCGGAGCAGCCGGATCCGTGAGCTCACTGCACTGCTACTACTGATATCACCGCTAGTCGTCTGGCCTTTGAGGGAACACAGTGTGCTCAATGTCGACCTCGTGTGGTCAATAGTGAAGCTGCCAGGCCCTCACCAATGGAAAGGGTGATCGGGATGGGCGGGCTAAAGCCCCTATAGGGCTTTGAGAAAATATATCTTGCATCACAATCAGCAAAGTAGATTAACAACCTCTTTTCATATCCAGTATGAGCAAAATACGAAAGCTGCAGTGCAGTTTTCATCCAGCAGCAGCACTTGACAATGACCATGTTGTATATCCTCCTGAGAACCAAGAGAAAAAAAGTATCTTTCAATTTATTATTTATTTTTGTGATTTCCTGCCTCTTTGGAGCTAAAACAACTCACAATTTAGAATTTTGTAAAAATATTTTTAGTTTAGATTTTGCAGCATGTCTACTGTAGTGGACTAACAGAACGATTTTACCATGACACAACTAAATCATAATAGGCTGACAAGAAAACAAAAATGTCAATCCATTTTTTAAATGAAACTGAACATTTGGCCTGTATCTTTTGTTGAACTATTGAACAAAATTGACATTATCAAACATTCATAACATTGCTATCATTTTTCCTAACAAAAAGTTTAACTGAACTCTGAGTCCAATTTTATGATTCCTGACATGTTTATAAACAAGAAAATATATGATTACCATAGTTAAAAAAAAAACAAAACAAAAAAAAAACCCAATATCTTAACAATATTTGACTTATCTTTTCTCTTTTCCTGGCATTTGCGTTTTGCTGCAGTCTCTACTTTGTCTCAGCATGAAAACAAAGTTCCCCTCATCCCACCCAAACACATGAGATGTCATTGGAAAGGCCAGGATGTCCTCTACTGAGCACACCAGGACCTAGTTGGGTAGCTCAAATGAGTCAAAAGATATAGACCAAAACCAAATGTCCACTACAGAGGACACAAATGAATAGGCTGGGTCTCAGGAGGATAGGGTGGGGTCTTGTATGTCTGTGCCCAGGGGCCCATTGTATGATAATGCATCAATACCCACATTAGAGTTTTTATTATTAGTTTTGTATGAAAAACCTGCAAAATCTTTTTAATTTTGATCCTAATTTGGCCAATTGAGTGAATAAAACTTTAACTGTAAAAAATAGCTATATTTGGATATTGGTCTGACAGATTGGAGTCATAAAATGCTCCTGTATTTCATTAAAAAAAGTCATAATCAACACTGTAATAGTCTGTGCCTAAGGAGTTTGTTCAAATAGCCCCTGACGACTGAACAAATCCACAACTTTAAACTGAAAAGTAAAATAATACAGAAATAACACAGTACGGCACGGTGATGCATGTGAACCAGACCCTGCAATCCAGAAATCAGTAAAAGGGATTAGCATTACATTAGCTTAGTGGGATAAATTCATATAAAACAAGATTTTCACGCTTGGTATATCCATAGACAGTGTGTACAACAGAGGAACAGAAATAGACGAGTAACTGACCAATTCAGACACTTAATTTGAAAACTATACATCTTTTACTTTCCTACAAAGCTTAACTCTTTATTTTTTTCCCCTTGATTCCAATCTTTTTTGTCTTTAATTGTGTTGCATAATCACGTGGCCTTGCTGCAAGAAGACCAACCTGAACTGAACATT
Organism: Chaetodon trifasciatus; assembly: GCA_037975065.1. Taxonomy (NCBI): domain Eukaryota; kingdom Metazoa; phylum Chordata; class Actinopteri; order Chaetodontiformes; family Chaetodontidae; genus Chaetodon; species Chaetodon trifasciatus. The sequence goes on along the minus strand of JBBMOE010000010.1, from coordinate 3,602,416 downwards.
GTGTAAAACACAGCCTGTGTAACAGGACTGGAAAGAGGCCTGTCAGCCACCCACGGGGCATATGGCCGAGTACCAGCTCACCATGGCAACAGCTGATTCCAGTGAGAGGTAATGAGCCATGAATACAAATTAAACCAACAGTGTTCCCCCTGTTTTTGGGAAAGCTGGTGCTGCATTTTGTGGTCAGTAAAGCCAAATTTGCCTTGTCACGCCAACAATTGATAATTTCTTTAATTTCTTACATAATTTTCCCTCCAGTCTCATTGGATGCTGTTCATGGATGTTCACAGAAAGTTAAGCAGCAGGTCTGCACAGAGTGACACAGACCTAATCAACTATGTTTGCTTTATTTTTTGCAAGCTGTCTTAATTAAACAAACTAAAGGGGGGCATTATCTACTTAATTCTACCTGAAAATAATGTGAATACTAAACTCCTGAGGAAAAGCTATGACAAACTTTCCACCTATCTGATCAGAGTATTCAATCATCCATTCGTTTAGTACGCGGTTACGTCAGCAGAGGGCGTCTCAGCCAGCTGTGCGCCCCTCCGCCCTCTGCCACAGCAGTTAAGTCATCCTGAGGGAGAAGCGGAGAGACATCCACGGTGAGCGGTCACCATGTCGGGTAAGGAAGGAATGATGTGGCCCCTGTTCCCGCTGCTGCTGCTCGGTCTGCTGCGCCCCTGCTCCGGAGCCTTATTCACTCAGGTACCTGTTGACATCCACACACAGCACAGTGATAGTCTGAGCGCGGATCGATAAATGAGACATCCGACCCCACAGCTTGTTTATAGATGTGATGTAACCTAGAGTAGGTGTTTGTAACCTGTACGCAGGCCTCATTTTTTTTTGTATTTGATTTGACTTAAATGTCCAAAACAGATGCTAGATAATCATGTAAAAACACTAAATCACAATCCTACTTCTCCACAGGGAGCTGGGTGATAGTAATTACAGCACGAGATCGCTCATTAGTCAGTTTTTTTAACTTGTGCCAGCTTTTTATTTTTCTCTCTCTCTCAGTGCACTAGAATGTTCCAGCTGACAGTTTCTCTGCACCTGAAAACTTTGACCACCTGTCCTCTTTCATTAGGAGTGCTCATCACCAGGCCTCTCTGATATCATATAGGTGCTAACACATAAGGATTAAGGGAAGCTCCTACAGATGAACAGGCACCTGTTATTAGCACATTTTATGGCAGTTACAAACACTTAGAGCTGCAGTCTTAGCAACACATGAGACAATCTTCCACAGCAAAAGTGAATTTGTTTGTGTTTGGCAGACATGACAGTCCACAGGACACTCATGTTACACAGTCCTGTCATTTCTGTTTTCCACCTCACGCACTCTCAGCTGCTTAAAATGGTTGTCAGGATTTAACGCTGCAAGATATAGTGGTCATTATTTCTCACAGTAAAATTTAACTGAGGCTGACAAGTACCTCAGGCTGCGAGTTTTAATTCAACCAAAGTGCCTCTGACTGTATGAGAGCAACATTCTCCAGCTCTGTTGACACTGGGCTTGTGTTTTGTAGTGGACACTTAGTCAGTAGTGTCCCTCGTGTATCAACAATGAACGTATGAGGAGGAAGAGTGGTGAAAGTGTTGCCACTGTCCCTTTTTTGGTTAAAATTTTGGGATCCATTTGGTAAATAAGCTCCTGACATTTGCCTTGGAAACAGCCTACAGAGACATTAAATTTCAATATTTGGTTAATCTTCAGGGTATTTTCAACACCTCTCAGTCCAGTAAAATGAAAAATGTTTCCGAAAACTCTGGATAATTAACTCTCACTCAGCAAGGATATGATCTCAAGTAGCATATTTCCTCATATTAAATATGAGACTTTCAGATGTCTCATTTCGTCCAATCACTGCTTCAAAACCCAACGGTATTCAGCTCACTGGTATGTAAGACAAAGAAAAGCAGCACAGCTTCACACGGGAAAAAATGACTCGGAGCAGCACGTTCAACCAACAAAGATGTTTGGGACTAATGTTTAATTGCTGTTTTTTTAACTTCCAAGAAAATGACTGATGGAGCGAATCATTAAAAGGAGTAGGCACACCCATAATCAAATATTTGCATAGAAGTGAGAAAGGTCAACCTTACAGCTGGCTACAGAATGGGTGTTGTAGAAAATGCAAATATTAAGCAAACAACGGATGCACCTTATCATGTCCTGCAGGACAAGAGTGTGTGTGTGTGTGTGTGTGTGTGTGTGTATATATATATATGTATATATATATATATATAGCTGTTTTGCCTTCCTTAAGGGCAAAAATACTACACTAAACAAATACTGCTAATTGTACTGTTTAGTTTAAACAAATAACCTGCTTTGACCTGTGTCTGTGTCCCAGCAATGTGACCCATCCACAGACGGCACCATTTACAAATACAAGGCAAAGACTCTAAATGGGAGTCACACTGTGAACTTCAGTGACTACGCAGGCAAGAGTGTCCTCTTCATCAATGTAGCCACATACTGAGGATACACCTTACAGTATGTGGGTAAGAAACTGCACCCAGGCATCTTTATTTTTAAACAAGCTCTTTCACTTGAAGTCATTAAACTTCTTCTTTTCTATTATCAGACCTGAATGCACTACATGAGGAGATGAAACCTTTTGGACTCACCATTCTCGGCTTTCCCTGCAACCAGTTTGGGAAACAGGAACCAGGGCAAGCGCATGAAATTCTTCCAGGGTTGAAGTGAGAAATGTTTCTCTTTCAGTGCAAGTCAACATCAGGTCAGCAACCATAGCTCACTGAATGTAAAAGCCAAACAGTTCGGTCAAAGCCGGTTTGGTAAAAACCTTCTTCCTCCTGTGTTATAGTAGAAGCACAAGAGCTTGGATTTTTTTTTTTTTTTGTCCAGCCTGTAGAAGATTTGGAAATTACCTAAATTTGAGTCACAAGCTTCCCACAAGACCGCATATATTGTAATGTTCTGTAACATAAGAACCTTCAAAGCTAGATGTAGAGAGGAATTTGCATTATTGGTAAATCCTGTCGATCAACAAAGCTTCATTTAATCAGGGAAAGCATCCTTTGGCAGTAAGATGAGTTTCTGTCCGAGGCCTCTCTCACACACATAGAAATGATGTCTCAGGTTCTGTCTTATATTCACAGCAAAGTCACTGCAGTAGACAGCATGGTTTTACTCAGCTTGTTGTGAATCTCGGGCGGCTGCCAAGTCACAGAGTGCTCAGAGGCACGTCCAATGATAAGCTGCCCTCTTTCTGGATTCCAGGCATGTCAGACCAGGCAATGGATTCGTTCCAAACTTCCCGCTGTTTGAGAAAGGTGATGTGAATGGAAAAGACGAGCAGAAGGTTTTCACTTTCCTCAAGGTACGTTACATGTGTGATTTCATTTGTGCTGCAGGTTAATAGGGATGGCCTGTTTTTGTAGTGCAAACCTGATTACGAAACAATTGGATCGCTGTATCAAATGTCAATAAAAACAGAATGCAATCATTTGCAAACAAACTGTTTACTGACAACAGATTTACAAAGTGTTCCTGAGCCCACGTATCCTTTATACAATCATGTGTTCACAAAGTGGTGACCCTCGCTCCATCCTCGCTTGTGAACGACTGAGCCTTTCCAGGATGCCCTTTTCATACCCAATCATGATACTATCACCTGTTACCAATCAACCTGTTAACCTGTGGAATGTTCCAAACAGGTGTTTTTGGAGCATTCCACTACTTTTCCAGTCTTTAGTTGCTCCTGACCCAACTTGTCTGAAACACATTGCTGCATCAAATTCAGAATAAGCATATTTTTACAATGAAGTTGATGAGGTCAAACATTAAATATATTGTCTTTGTACTGTTTTCAATGGTCAATTGTCCGTTCTGTCATGCAGAACTCCTGCCCTCCAGTAGGAGACAACTTCGGCAACCCCTCAAATAGACTATTCTGGGAACCTCTGAAGATCAGTGACATCAAGTGGAACTTTGAAAAGTTTCTGGTGGGACCAGACGGGAAGCCGGTGATGAGGTGGCATCCAAGTATCAACATTTCTGAGGTCCGCGCTAACATTCGCAGATACCTGCTCAACCTGTACACACAGGATATTTTTAATTAGATCTCATTCATTATTGTCCATCTAGTGAAGTAACTATACTACAAGATGCTACGGTAGAATGAAAAATAGAAAGTAATGTTAACAGTTTCTGATCGACGAAGATGGCATGCTGAATGAAGAGGAGGCTTGAAAACAGGAACTCTGTGGTGCCTCTTTGGAGTACGTGGTTCAGGCCAGCTCTTCAGTGCATTCAGGCTGCCCTGCAATCTCACAGCATCATGTCATCTTCTCATCCCAGGACCTGTTAGTCATTACAGCCTAAATGTTAATAACTTCCAATAAATCATGGAGAACACACTGGTGTGCAGACCTTTCTTTATGAGAAGTGACTGTCAGCACTGTGGGCGTCATGTCATGGAAGGGTGAACTTGAGGTAACGCATTTCTGGCCCTCTGAAATTTCTATCCTGCAACAAAAATGGACAAAATATGAATAAGCAGGGTGGGATGCTAATAGACATTTAGAATAGATTTATTAAGCCAGTCAGATACAAAAAGTCTCACATGTGCTTTTGCCTACTGCAAAAAAAAGAAAAAAAAGGCTACAAACCAAGAAAATACAACTGCCAGTAATTATAGCGTACCTTTCAAAGTGCAATTCCACCAATTCAGTTCTCACCCAACAGGATTTTGTTCCCGTTGTTTGAGACAATGGAGCCTTTTCAAATTCATCTGCACACATTTTGAAGCCCTTCATCTGACGACCTGATATACACTCTGCTGCACTAAGGAAATCTGAATGGGTTTTAGGTTGAAACAGTGACTTGATTTTTGAGACCGGATCTGCCTTTAAAATGGTAATGCACATGGTCTGGAGGTGTGGATCCTGTGTCTGTTCCCAGGGCATTGACTGTGTGTTACAGCAGTTCACAGGTCAGTCGGCACGGCGTGGATTGGTTGTTGAAGTGGGACAGAGAGCAAAGCCAGACATCCTGGCAGAGGTTTTCCTCTGGAAAGTGGACACTGGGCCTAAACATACTGATAAAAATCTTCCTCTTTCTGTTGCTTTAGCGGAATTTGAATGATTCAGTACTTTGTGTTAACAGTTGCACTGATTACAACTCAAGAAGTTGAGATGAAATAACAGGATGAAGAGGAAGACTGTCATCACTTCTGCCTGAAGGTTTAGTTGTTGTAGCTGTAGACGGTGTATGTTGGGGCTAAACTGGGGGCAAAAGTACAGGATGCAGTAAGATCAGTATGAATATTGGAATGAGTGGTCAAATCAATTGTGGTCAAGTAGAAGTGTTGTGTTTAATGAGATTAGGTCCATCATCATGGGGAAAAAAAGGTTGTGTATGTACTGTGCATTGTGTATGATACAAACATACAATGTCAATAGCTACAATATATTGGGATTACACTAACAACATAGAAAGAACAGCATTACTAAAGACAATGATTTACACTTAGTCAATGCAACTATCAAAACAGCAGGTTATAAATAAATTATCAATAATCACAATCATGTTTTTGGTATGATACCATCAAAATTCATTTCCCAAAATTTTTGTATTTCAACAACCACTTTTGAACAGTTACACATATGGGACAGGTCTATAACATCGATGGTACTGAAGAAATCTTCATAAATCAGTTAACATTCACATTGTAAATTCTATGATTCAATGTACGTATATTATCATTCATTGTTGGAATGAGTATATGTAGTCTTAGTCTTACTGGGGAATGGCTTCCTGTAACCCTACAAGTAACAAAGTGTCACGTTGTTACATATTTGCAGGGAGACAATCACGTGGGTATATTTTCCAGAAAAAAAATAACAATGTTAATTATTCCAACCTAATTAACAAATGACTTCAGTTCCTGATAAAAAAATCTAAATAATATTTCATGTATATATTCAGAATAGCGAAGTGTTTCACAAATAGCCTTATAAAACGCAAGTATAAACAACATTACAATAGGATATCTACAGTTCAGTAGGAAAATTATAGATCAAATCACACCTTGTCAACTCAAAAACAAACTGATTTCATGCTACTACCCAGACTCCATTAGGTGGGTACGGTGATGCTTTAGTGCTTTCCAGGGTCAATGTTCTGTCGCTCCCTTTTCCCAAATCCTGCTCCTGCTGCGGCGGCTGCTGCGGATTGATCTGCAGGCACACAAAGGACCACGACTGCATTATCTTCACAGTCACAAACTTTGCTGCAGCACATTATTCATCCAAACTGAATACAGCAAACATTCGGCCATTGTGTGGGATCGGCGATGCTCCTCATGAAAGGATGATGCTGGCAATGTTCTGTATTTTTCCTGGTCAACAAATCTCATGAAAAGACCAAAGCCAACTATGAATTGATCCTACTAAAAAACGTATGTGTAGCCAGAGCCTGATGTATCCAATTCCTCTGTGTCACACCATTGTTGTTCAGGAACTATTAAAGTCACATAATGGAGCCACACCATACCGGGTGACGCTCCTTCTTAACCATGAACAGTGTGTAGGGAAATCAAATGAGTGTTGAGACACAAACAGTGTAGCTCTTTTGATATTTTGTTGACAATAAGGAAAAATACAGATCCTAATCCTTTATTCGATAAAAAAAAGTACACAAAAAGTGATTCATAACAAATCAGAGGAGTAAAACATTGTACCATACCTGCATTCTCTGGTGGTGGTCTTGAACTCTCTCCTACTGCTCTGGCCCCTCTGGGCTGTGGGAATGAAGACTGCCAAGGAAAACCCTGACCAAAGAGACGGTACCATCTTAGTTCAAATCACTAATTATACTCACTCATCACAGCCAGCAGCCCACAAGTCTTTGCCTGAACCTAACAATCATTATTGAATGTAAGTGGGGATAGGTTGAGCTACATTTTGACCTAATTAAATCAGCTTGTTCCTCCCAGAAGAGAAGGGGAGTAGAGATAAGAGAAAGAAGAGCCTTGTTTCCTCAGTGACCCAGAGCCACTCCAGAGACAGAGACAGAGGGGCCTTAGAGGACCCTTACCGGGGTAACAGGCTGGAAGTCTCGTACAGGGGGCGGTGCTGCGGCGGCTGCGGCTGTGGCGCCTGCTGCATTGGGCATCCGGGGAGGGAAGTGTATGGGCCAGCCCTCAAGGCCCTGCGGTCCCACCTGCACAAAGGGACCACAGTAGGGAGGGCTCAGCGGGCCGTTCACTGAGCCTGACGTGGGGTCTGAGGTACGTCTTTCCTGCTGCTGCCCCTACGAGGGATCACAAGTACACACGTGATCCCCAATCAGTGCACGGCTGCTACTCTCAGTGAGCGCAGCGGCCCTGTCATGGCATGGGCCGCTGCTGACCTTCAACCCCCTGCAGCTGCCTCCCACTGAGGAGTGTAAACGGTCCATCTGTTGATCCCGAATGCACTGACAAACAACCTAGCTGGAGTGAGGCTCTTGTCCTGGAGTATTGATTTGTCCAGTGTGAACTTATTACAGTAAACATCCACATGAGGCTGCACTCAGTCACCAGGGGGCGCTAGTCTGTAAGGTTTACCACAACTCCTATCCTATTGCATGATACATCCCAAAGGCTTGAAGAGCAATTTTTAGCACGTCTTGGCCCTAATTAAATGTACACGAGCAAAATGACCAAACATGTCACCTATCCAGGCTGATGGCACTGTTTCATTATAAATTTCAACATGTCTGCAGCACTACAGGGCTCAGACCTCGGCTGCAGCCAGTACCTGTTTGTGATGCTGCATCTGCAGTCTTTCCAGCTTACATCTCTCTGTACGCTCCCTCTGACACTCGTTCTGTGCCTGATGAAGCTGAACCACACACACACACACACACACACACACACACACACACACACACACACAAATTAGAGAGCAGTTCAGTTATGGCTGTTATTCAATAAAACTGAAAGTTTCCTAACCATGCCTCTTAAATGATGGAAAACACAGATCTTACCTGATTTGTCAAATTAGTAATCTGACCCTGGAGTCTCTCAACTTGCCGCCTCAAGTCCTCTTTTTCCTCATTCATTCGCTCCCTGTCACTCCTCTCTTTCCTGAAGTCTTCTTCAAAGATCTTCACCTGAAGTGCAACACAGTTGAGGAAAAGCATGTATAACTGAAGCAGAACTCTGTGTGTGTGTGTGTGTGTTTATATTTTGCTGCATGTCTGACCTGCTCCTTTAGTACAGCGATTTGAGTGAGCAGTTCCTGCTTCTTCAGGTTATTGGCTGCATCGGCAAAGTTACCCTGGCCAGGTGGTGGTTGTTGGGAGGATGACGGGGAATGCAGGTTTAAGGCTTCCTCCAAAGCCTAAAGTAAGAGAAAGTCTAAGTCTCACATAGAAGGAAATGTTTCCACTCTTCCTCTCCTTCTTTCTGCATCTGTTCCACACTCACCCTGTTGAGGCGTTGGATCTCCTTCTCCTGGTACTCCCTCTGTTTGCTGAGGGGCAGCAGCTGATCCTGCAGGTAGCGAATCTTCTGCTTTAACTCAGTGGTCTCAGAGTTGAGGCACTCCTTCTCCCCCTGAAACACACACACCCAAAATATTGAAAACACCATTCTTAATGTATCCTGAAACATGTTTTTTTTTTTTTTTTTTTGCTTTGTTCTGGTTTTGTTAGAGAGATATCACCTGGGCTTGCTGTCTCTGTATTCTCACCTGTACATTTTCAATCTTAGACTTGGCCAACAACAGCTTCTTGTCGTAGTCGCGCTGCCTCTGCTCTCGCTCTGCCTCCAGCTCAAGCACAGTTTTCTGGGACTCAGCCAGCCGTTGTCTGAGGTCTGTGATCTGAGGAACAATGTGAACCATTTAGCTGAGTCCACTAATAACAGCTGTGAGGTGCAATTCTCATAAACAAACCAACAAAAAAAAAAAAAAAAAAATCAGTGATTCGGTGATAACAACTCTGGTAAAGACGAACATCAGCTGCTGCATGTGTTGGGGCACAGCCTTAGAGATGGTGTAGAAATTTGTGTAATCAAATTAGAAACAGAGCCACAGCAACAAGGACACATTTGCAAACACACGTAGATCTGTTTTTGTGTAAAATATGAACGAACCTAGTGACGCAAATGGATATATCTAGGGTTCTGCGGTTTAAACCCAAGGTTGCATGGCGTACCTGTCTCAACAAAGTGTGAATCTAGGTTTGTTCATGACTGTGGGTGCACTGAAGCGTAGGTGTGTGTGTATGAGTGTGAGAGTGTGTACATAAGTGTGTTTCTGCTGCCCTCTGACTGCACCACAGCAGGAAGTCAGCGGGTACCAGAGAGGTGAGGGGAATTCTTTGTGAGGTGTGACAAGCCTTGTGGTAAGTGTGCGCTCAGATAGCGAGCTATTGCAAGATTGCACCTTTTCCACTGGACAAGCATATCGAAAAACACACGCACACACACACACGCACAGCTGCTTCACTGCCAACTGATGCACACAAACGTCAGAGTCCTGCGTTCCTTAAAGATATTTCCAAATTACAAAATCCTTGCTACTTGCTACGTGATTACTCTATTGGCCTAATGCAACATAATGCTACCATTTTTTTTTTGCCATTTTCTATGTGTATAGTGTTCAGCAATGTTCACCTAGTTTAAGGTCTGGTTTATCACTGTTTAGCAAAATTGAAACTACATTCAACTATCCTTTTCAAAATGCATTACTCCTGGTAAAAGTAACCACAGTAATTTGTGAAATAAATGAGGCTGAATTGAGAACAGTGGAGGACATAGCTGAATGGAGTTCATTTTGGACCTATGGCAACACATAAACAACTGTCTATTCTAAACACAGACATTATTTATAATGAAGAAGGAGTTTTGTGGATATTGCTGCATAAATAAGCCATATACTTTTTGTACTGTAGACGCATTCCTGTACAATCTATAAGTGCTTTGCTATGAATCTAAAAGAACCTCGGCGTGTGGAAGGAGTCTGAACATAGACCCAGGCCAAAGTGAAAATAAAACAAATAAAAAGGAGACATGAATATAACTGCATTAAACTGATGTGATCTCATCAAGCCAAACAGATGTGTTCAACCGTTGAAGAGTGAGCTCTGAAACAGCAAAAAAGAAAACATTTCTCAAAGGAATTCGGAGAGAACTGGGTATTGGTTCTCCTACATCTGTCGAGGACACAGCGATGTCTTCCCACACCCTCCGTAACAGCTGTAAAGTCATTACTGTACCTTCTGTTCAAACTGTGACTTCATGGAGTTCCACTGAATGTCCCACTGTTTGTTCACCTCCAGTACCTGTAAGCAGTGCCAGAAAGTGAAACAAGTGACACTTAACATATAGGAAACAAAATACACAGAGACTTTCCCCTATGGCAAAAGAGGATGAGCAGTAAGAGCAAAAAAGACTCACATCCTTTCTCTGCTTCTCCAAAAGCTTGATCTTCTTTTCATACACCTCTACATCACACGGTTTAGTTGGGGTTTTCTCTGAAGCTTTTCCACTCTGGGGGCACACAAAACACTCCTAAATTCACTACATTCCTCCATCACTCGAACCCCACATCGTGAGGGTTTAGCAGCTTTTAAGTGACACATTCACTGAGAAAACGCTTTTATTCAATGTAAATCTGAAAGGAAAAGTTTCACATAAAAATACACTGAGTATGTAAATGGGACAGATTTATTTACATGAAACAAAGTGTGTCTGCACAGAAGGAAAAAAGAATTTGCTGTGTCATTTCATTGTAACTACCTTCTGCGGTGTGGTGGCCTCCATCTTCGGCCTAACAGCGGCTGATTCCTCCTTCACGGGCTCCTCTTTGGCCTCCGCGGCTTCGGTGTCAGATGGCGCTGCCGGTGATCCTGTTGCTGCTGCTCCTCCCGTGACCAGCTCCTTAAGTTTCTGATTCTCCTGCCTGAAAATCAGCAACAAAATGAAAATGATAGCGTTTGTGAGCAAGGTCCCTTCAAGAGTTTGTTGAAGTTTTGGTACAGCTTCAGGATGTCCTTTGGGAAGGCCCTACAATATCCGTTGGTAGCAGTGACGCCAACAGAAAGCAGTGGAATAATCCCCCCCATCAAAAGCGAAAGCATGGTCAACTGTCAGCATCCATAGCAAAGCAAAAACTGCGTAGGGTCATCAAAACTGTAATGGGAGACTGACTCACTCTACATTCAAAGGTCATGAGAAAAAAAATTGTCCCACAGTTTTAAAAAGAAAGTTTAGGAACATAATATCATGTTTCTGCTACAGCAAAGCAACACAAAGCCCAGTCCAAAAAAAAAAAAACATTACCTCAGCTGTTCCAAGTCTCGATTCCTGATGTGATGATCCTCTTCCATCTTCTTTCGAAGCTCATTGTTCTCCTGCCTGAGCTGCTCACAGAGAGTCTGGAAAACACAATTATCACAACATTTTGCATCATTCTGCATAATGACAGTAACATCTTTTTTTTTTTTTTTTACATCTGTATGCCCACACAGAGCCAGAAGCAACTGCCTTTAACAAAATGGTGAAATTATTTCGGAGCACCGTACATGTGTATGAGTAGATTCGTGTGGAAATACTTCCCACTTCTATGGCACAAAATGACTGTTGATGTTTGATGTTTTTCTGACAAATGCTCCTATATTTCACATTTTCAGTCAATAAACTAACAACTGTGACTTTTCGAAGTTTATCTCAGCAGGTTTTGAAAAACAAAAAAATATAAGAAAGAGCCGTAAAAACTGAAAATATGAAGAATGAAAGTGACTGCAAATACTGCTTTACTTATGTGGATTAAAAATGAGGCTGTTATGTGTTTCAGAAGTACCACTGGTTCCACCTACAGATAGACAACCTCCTCTATGTAAAATTTATTGCAACGTACTTTGTAACATTACTTAGAAATGTGCTGACAATGAAGCAATAAAGTAATAACAGTTAAAATTACAATGTGTTGAAAAAAAGGAAAGCTGGTGCTGTGTGCCTGCAGCAGTAGTTGTTGTTGTTTATGTGCCCAGCTCATATGGACAGCTGCGTAAGACACCACAACTACGGTTGCAGTGGTGAGACAATATTTGTCAGAAAAGAATATACATAAAGCATTACATTACAAACAAGGAACTCTGGACATTTTACTATAAAATTATCCCTTAAATTATCTGCAGCATTTGATGTAAGACAGCCTGAGACTGGTCAACAGTTAATTCATGACATTTAAAAATCAAATTAAATGAATCTTTCTCTGAACACATTTGTTTCCACTGCATGATGCTAATCAAATTAAACTCTTGGTGCCTGTAAAGCCACCTTGGAGAAACAGCTTAAATCTGGTGGAGCTTTAACATTTTTTTTTTTTACTTTTGCCATTCAGTTGTGTCACATACCTGTAGGAGGGAGGTCCTCTGTTCATTCTTTTGGACCTTGGAGGAAAGATGGTGAAACTCCACAGCCATTCGGCCGAGGTGAGCTAACAGCTGGTTTGGGTTGGACTCCTCAGCGAATATGCTGAAGGAGCTCTCCAGTCTCTTCAGCTGGCTCGCTAGCTCGATGTTCTCCTGAGGCAGGAGGGGGATTACTCCCGTCACAGACCCCGCCTGGAGATACCCACACAGGTGAAGAGCCAGTCAGTCCTTCCTCTCAAGCTGACTCAGCGTGCAATCTAACAATTACATATGTATGTCAACCAGCACAAGACTGAAAGTTCAACATGCTGGAAGAGTCATTGTGCTGCTATTTCTGTGAAAAGCAGCAGCTGACTTATCTGAGGAGTCGAACCAGTTTGTCCTGTTGGATTTAGATTTAGGTCACAGAGATTACAATAGCTGTGTTAATACTTTTACCTTAACTATTCTGATCATGTGAGGAAATTGTGCCAACACAGGCTCGAGAATTTTACAATATGTGACTGACTAGTTAATACCATTAGTTTTGACATGTGTGACTGAAATATTCCAGCACAGTGTCCTATTATCACATCCCCAAGGATGTAGTGTGCGAATGAATCAGCTGTGTATTTCTAGCCAGTAATAATCCTGGACTTTCCCCTCACTGACTCACACTGGAGCTACCAGTATTGAGTTTGGTGGTGAGTCACCACACCAAGGATATGTTCCTAATATTGAGGAAATAGCTGTAAAGAGGAAAGGTTGAATTGAGCCTAAATTAATTATATTAATTATACTTTCTTTTGGGAGTCAGCATCATGGCATTAAAGATTCTTTGAAATGACAAAATTTTGAGTGCCTGTGTCATTTTCCTTGGAAAATTATTCATCTCTGTATCTCAAAGAGTGTTGTACGTACAGTCAAGGCATCTGTAGTCTTCCCATCGATATTCACGGCCTGAAATTCTGATGAGGTCTCCTGTAAAGACCAAAAAGTAAGCAGCAGCATAGTACATGCAGTGTCTGTGCTGCAATTACGTCAATAAACTCAAACATGGATAAACATCCTCCTGTTGAGAGCTGCCAAATGTCATAGTCCAGGACCTCATAATATCCGGATCTAATGTTATTTACAAGTTGTTTCTGCCAGGACAGATTACTTACATTAGGCTTCTCAGGCTGTAGGGTTTTCCCTGCACAGCTTGTTTGCTCCTCCTTCTGCTCTGCAGTGGGGTGTAAACAGGGTTTACCTGAAATAAGCCATACCAATATTTAAGTTACTAAAAGTTTCAGTAAAGTGGAATAACAGCCATACGGTTACCATAACGTCCAGAGTAATACTCAACATAAAAAATATGTCTACAAGTTAAATTCATGATCAAGTCTGTGAGACCTACTTTGCGTCTCCGTCTGAATGGGCCCTCCCATACACAGACTGGCTGCAAAGCTGGAGGACTTGAGGGCCTCGTTGTCTCTCACAAGTTCCTCCACTCGCTGCCGAAGCCTCGATGCCTCTGACTGAGACTCTTCCAGCAAATCACCTGCGTGTTTCAGAGAGATCTTGTCTCTGTCTGACACTGCTGAGGCTACATCTATCATCATGAGCAGTCAAACAGAATGTGATAGAAGCTCAGTGAGATATTTTGTGCAAGCAGTACTCGTTTGGTGAGTCACAAAAGGAGCAATCAGGCCATGTACATCACTTGCATGCAAGCTTCTCATCAAACTACCAATGAAGATGATCAGGTTTTACTACATTCCACGTCATTTGCTGCACGATCGTTTCCCTCCTGCATTTCTATATGTGGACTGAACTTTTCTTTTAGAAATTTCTACAAACTACAATAAAGAAATGAATGTTCTTATATATATATATATATATATATTTATATATATGCTAACCTGGAAAAATAAATTACTCAGGTGTTCTGACTCACAATAGACACATAATGCCAAAGAGCAGCTGGCATTAACCCTCCATCCACCGCCTGGAGGTAACCACTCTGTCTTCAGGACCTACCTAAACTCTTAAGTCCTTTCATCCGCTCCCTCAGTATGCTGTTTTCCTCCAGTAGCTGTCGATAGCTGCTTCCCCCTCCGGCCTCCTCTCTGGCCTTGACCTCATTCCCACCTGGATCATAGATGCGGTACGGGCCTTTCCCTTCCATCGCCGTTGCTCACTTACTAGACATGGTCTTCTGCACTGTGCAAGGAAGACACAAACTGTTATTTTCAACTCATCTGTAAACACATAAAGTACCGGAAACTACTCAGTGGAGTAACTGACCTTTACAGACAACAAAAAGTACTGATAGTAAAGCCTTTAATCATAGAGGACTGAGAACTTGTGCTTATAATGGTCCTCCACCCTTTGCAATAAGAGAAGCAACTAGAGAAACAGCAATTTTAGCATTGTAAAATAGTCACGTTGAAAGTCAAAAGTATATTGTTCATAGATTTGAAAGTATAAGGAAGAGTATAAGAACAAGGACCAGCAGATGTCCACACCCAAACATTCATGCAGAGGAAGGCAACAGATGAACAGAAACGCTGGCTGGATAAATAACTTAAACATTATCTAGAAATCTCTTTGAACCACAACTTACATTATAGCAAAATTACAACCACTCAAAAATAAAACGGTTTTCTTGTTATTTCTTGATTGCTTTAGAA
The DNA here is from genome assembly GCA_037975065.1 of Chaetodon trifasciatus. NCBI lineage: Eukaryota > Metazoa > Chordata > Actinopteri > Chaetodontiformes > Chaetodontidae > Chaetodon > Chaetodon trifasciatus. Next base: position 3,587,359 of record JBBMOE010000010.1, on the reverse strand, counting down.
ACAAATACCACCCACTCAGACATGCTACTGTGGGTTACCCAACCAGAAGAGCCTTTTCGATCCCTCTCTCCCTTTATGATTTAAAACAGGACGAGTGTAAACTATCGGTGAAGCCCTGTGAAGAAAATAAAGGTCCACGGACAGCTCTGAAAGGACGAAATCAGCAACAGTTCCACCATAATGCCACCCTGCCAGAGTGAAACATATGGCAAGAATGTGCTAACATTTGTGATGGCTAAATATGACAACTACAAGGTTCATATGCGAGGGAAAAAAGGACAAAAGCAGAGGGAAAAAAATACAAAATGTGACGTGAATCCTGCTAACACACATTTACCCAATAGACGAGAGTCAAATACAGTACAATCTAGCTAATGATAACTACCTTGATTGGCTGAAGAGGGCTAATATTAGTTTTCGCTGTTGTCATGCAAATTGCTAGCAACATCCTCGTTAGCTGTCGGCTAGCTAACACTAGATGACAGTGCGGGACAGGAAGCCGCTAGCTCCTCTTTTTTAGCCACTACAGATACTTTTATCGATGCAGTAAGCCCGTCGGAAAGCGGAGTTAAACGACAAATCAAAGAACAAAGAGGTGTCTTTTGTCTGGATACCTTTCAGCTCGCAGTGGCCTCTCGTCTCTCTGCCCAGACATCTATTGCGGAAGTGGTCTACTGGTCTGTGCTGTAACCTGGGAAATTCCACCTCGCAACGTTTATGTAAACAGCGATGATAGACAGGCCGGCGGACCAATCAGGCCAGAGCGCTCTGTCAACGGGGCACCAACAGGAGCCGCTGACCGTAATGTAAACACTGGCGCTAAATGCTTTGCGTATGATTTATTATTATTCGTGGGAGAGATTTTACCGAAATCATCAAGCCTCTTCACATGATTCACGTTTAAACGTTTATTTGAATATCCATATTCAGCAAAAAAAAAAAAAAAAAAAGGCTCATATGACACTGGGGTGAGTAAAATGGATTATCAAAAGCAGCCTGATTTTCTTTTGAACCGTAGGCCTAATTATTTTAATTAAAAAAAACTTCATGATCTCCTTTTTTACCTGTTGAAACCCATCCCTCATAGTGCAGGGACAAACCCGACCATTTTCACTGAATGATTTTTTCTTCATTGATAATTTTAGAGAAGGGGTTAATGGGGGTTTCTGTGATTGCATCACATATTTCCTCAGAACTAGGGGGCCAAGAAGACCTAGATCAAGTTACACTCAGCTTTTTAAATCCACACTATTAGTTAAAAAGAAATATTTTATCTGTGAGATAATATATAATATCAAGTTAATGTTGTGATTAAGACTACAGCAAATGATTGTTTTTATTGCTGATTAATCTGACGACTTTTTAATTGTTAAATTTTTCGGTCAATAGAATGTAGATACACAGAATGGTTTAAAAAAGCTGAAGTCCAACAAGTATTCCATGATACACATCAATAGTCTACACTTAATATTCATATTTGTGATTCCTTGAGATTTTTTCTTTAAAAATGACTTAAACGATAAACCAATTTGACTAACTGATTAATCAACTAATCATTTCAGCTCCATTTGTGATTATGTTAACATCACCTGGAATTTGGACTATTTTAACAACATGTTAGAAATGTTATGTAAGTCAGACTAAGAGGTGTGTGCTGAGGAGCACTCCAACGCATACAGTAATTTTAATGTTTGAAAAAATTGTCAGAACTTCATTGGACCAAACATGAATAACTTGGAGCAATAGTGACATCTTGTGGGAATTAAAATCAGGTAATCTGTGGTCATATTTCTTCCTCAGGTAGTTACAAAGACCATTCCTTGGTTAACTAGAGGCATAAAGTACTTATGATGCAGTCTAACTTCAACTGCATACAATTAGGTTGTACCACACGCAGGTGCTTGGTCAGCCCAACAGAGTATAACATGTTTCTAATGGCTAAAAAGTATTAATTGAACCACCAGAAAGTTTCATATGAGTCACAAGTAAAAACATACATCTGTTTATCCACAAAGATGATTGAGACAAACAAACTTAATAATGATTTCAGATTTCAGAGCATCATCCTTGGAGGTCATAACATTAAGCTTGCTGTGTTAACGCAGGAAATACCCAGTTTGCAAATGATTTTACGCTAAACAGGACGTGATTTATAAGAAAGATATATTAATCAGTCACACCTTTGTTTTTCTATATTTAAACCACCCTAATTACTTCCTGTAATGTATAAAAAGTGCACACTGATGGTGGTGGTGGTGGTGGTTCACCAATAATACTGAGGTAGTACTATATTAAAACTACTGCAACAGAGAAAAGAGGTTAGTTATAGCAATATGAAAACTGTGATCTTCCTTAAATAGTACCCTCAACAGTTAAAAAGTTACAGTAAAACAGAATTTCACAACATACTACTACCACAGTTCAATTAAAACCATGTACAACAGCAAAACGACAGACAATAACATATAGTTGTGGACCAGCAGCACCTCATCGACCAAAAGACACTGGGGGAATACATGAATGTCTTCCCCAAAGAATCCTCAGCTGCCTACAGGAAACAGCAAACATGCAGTTCACACACAGATGTTTTTTCCTCAGCCCTGTGCCTACCACCAAACACTTTGTCCTTGATTATAGGTGCACAATGTTTCCATCTCAAGCTGCAGTGATGTGCTGAAATAATAAACAGGCTGCTGACTCTGAGCCTGCCAGCACAAAAACAAAAGCCTGAGGATACAGGAAATGTCGCCCATCATTTAGTCCTCCTGGGTAACAAATTGTTTGTTTTCTCCACCCACTATTTTAAATTATTCTAAAACATTTTGCTCATTGCACAAAGACAGAGGAGTGAGTGGGGTAATTATACAATTGAAGCTCACAATGTCACAAGTACAGCGTATGTATTCTGTACCCTCATCCTGCTGATACACAAGGACGGTCCAGTCTCCAATCTCCTTCAAGCAGAAATCAGCAGCTGATAGTCATTAGCTCCATGCTGCTTAATACAAAATGTCCTTTTGTTAACTGACTAGTGACTCCAGCTGTCTTCTCAAGGCCTTAAACCAGCGGCATCCGTGTCCTCGCTATGCAAAAAACTTGGCTGAGATGTGCCCTGCCAGATATGCTTCAGTGTTAACTTTAAACAGGCTCTTCATATCACTTTTTATTGAAAATCACACATTTAGACTTTAACTATGACCAAGAAACCAGTGTGACAGATTACTCAGTCCATTTCTCTCAGGCTTATGTATCACTAGTCATAGTGAGAATGAATAAATCTTATTTTCAAACTACATTTTCTCTTGCGTTGTCGCCACGTTTGTCTCCATAGTCTTGTTATTTTGTCATTAACATGGATTTAGCAGGTTGTACTGATTACAAAATCACAATGAATTTAAAATAAACATAACATATTCATATGCTGTTCAACATTCACCAGCATTTGCTTAAGATTAAAAAGCATTTTCCTGCTAAGACAGAAAACATACTATACAATTACAGAGCCTGTGGCATCTTTTCTGACATATAAGGCAGAAATCTTGTCATTATGTTACATTTGGCTCCCTTGTAATGTTCCAAACAGAGGACAACAACACTCATTTCAGTGATAACATAAAATGAGTCGACCCTGAACAAAAATGACCTGAATGCTACAAATCTAAACATAAATCTAATATATTCATTTACTACACCTCAAATGTTAAAACAAATAAACAACAACTCACCCACACATTCAGCTTGTGTCGGAGAGGCACTTTTTAAGGAAACTGGTGAATAGGGGGGAAGCAATTTCACTGTGAGACTTGGGGAATTCCCATAACCCAGTAAAATGGCCTGACACTGTATGCTCAGCCTAAACAGAACCTAGTGTGTGTCCAACTGTGCGGCCTGCCTTTACAGAACATCACAACACATGAAAGAAACAGTGAATGCATTTAACTAATCTCTGTATAGAAGCAGCATGTACACAGCCCTGCACACAAATGACTGCACCAAAACCGAAATATAACACATGACGCAGTAAGAGCAGCATTCAAGATGAATGACCTCTAATGTACACTGACTTGTATACACAGCCCTGTACATAAAGCACAATATGTGGCTTGTTTGCATGATGCCACCATAAACCTAGAGATTGCAGATAAAAAAAAAGTCAAAGGCTGAAGCAACACCCATAACTCTTTGAGGATGTGACAGCTTTGAAGTATGTAAACTACAATCTACTTAATTTATGCTGTACAAGATGTTCTGAACAACACCGCAGTTCAAATTTCCCCAGCTGTCAAAAGGGAAATTCAAGAACAGTGTATATTTTGACATTGGCTGCATATTAACAATGTTCTATTGAAGTAATCTCTTAATCTCTCATAATTATCATCAAATGGAGCAATTTCAGGTTGGGTGTGCCATTAAAACCGGAGTGTGACTGACTGCTGTCGACTCTATTTGTTGCCTAGGATTTTGGCGTACTGCAGGGGATTTCCTCGCCACATGCGTCTTTTTTCATCTTTCCTCTTTTAACACAAAGATGGCCTGACAACAGCTGCACTCAAACATACGCAATGAACTGAGACACCGACAAGAACAGAGGCAGCTTCTTGTACATTTGTCCAACATGTGAAATGGAGTTTAAAGTGACATGCTAATAGTTTAAGAGTCAGTGACATGTTTTCTTTTTTCAAATTTTTAAATGAGTAGGGGTATAAATAACTGTTGAGACAAGGTATGTAGTCAGCTAGCTGAGGAAGTCACACAATACCCCTACAGTGTGTTTGAATGTTAAGAAGCAGAGTGGTTGAAAGGGTTAACAAGAGCCTAATTTGGTTAGATTTATTCCTAACATGAGCTGCTAGCTGTTATCCATTAGTTAAAATACTATTTTAGTTGTTATTCTGTTAATATCAGCCTACAATAATAAAAACAATAATGTATGTGTATTGTTGAGTTTGTTCACTAGAGCAGGCATTGACTTGGAGTGGGAGTTTCCTGGTGTTAAATATTGTAGTTCCCATTCTGCTCGGCCCGGTGGTACTGCCAGTATCAACACAGTTAATCATTGAACTACCCTGCCAAATACAAACCAGGGCACCCCACTCACAACACATACTGTAACAGAAAATGTGAGCTAGCATCATTTCCATTTGACATTATCTGCATTTATACATTTAAGTGTAGAAAAATGTTTTCCAACAATGTCAGAAGAAAGAGAGACTTTTTTGTCTTTATCCGTTTTATTCAGGTATTTATGACACCTTAAAATCACAGTCATCGATGGACAGCTTGCGATCTGAAGGCACTATTCCTCTTGTTAATCCAATTTGCAGTACATGTGAAGCACCTTTCCACACTAACGTGAACATCTTCATTTCACACATGACTCTGTAAAAAAAAAAAAAAAAAAAAAAAAAAGAGACGGACAGGACGGTCAGACATGAGAGCGGGAGAACTGGCTTGGAGGGCTGGGAAGTCATAGGTCACTTGGTTTGGCTGAGCAGTGGCAGGAGTTTAGGGTACAGTGACAACTGATACTGAAGTTAACCACCACAGTTTCACTCTGTGATCAGGCTTGTGACATGGTTTCCCACTGAAGGCTGTGACACATTTAATCTTCCCCTCCGCAGAGCATCAGCAGGGTTTTACGGTAGTCTCCTGAGGTATCACCCTGTACAATGATGGGAAACACACACAGAAGGAGCTTGGATTAATGGAAAATACTGTTTTCCTCATGTTTATGTCTGCTGACATTTGGTCATTGCGTAGCTGAAGCCGGAAAGCGGGGTTTACTTCTCACTCCTCTCCATCACACAACAGCAAAACTGTGTTTATCTTTCACTAATGCTGAATGAATGAGTGTCACGGGGACAAAAGTCACAAAATCAACTTAAGTCAATAAGAGAGTCAAAGTGGAATTACCCTTAAAATCAGCTGACACTCATGCAGATTTCTATCTTTATAATCGTCATCATAATTATACAAGACTACATCTTTTTAAAGGGATAGTTCCTCATTTTGGGAATTACACTCATTTGCTTTTTGTCAAGCAGTAAATGAGAAGATTGACACCGCTTTCACGGCTGTACAGTAAATATGAAACTACACACGGCAGCTGGTAAGACTGGAGACACTATGAAACAGCTAGCCTGACTCTGTCCGAAGGTAACAAAGTCAAAACAAAAACAAAAGGTGCTGGCAGGTGGATTTACTGCAGAGACATGGGATTTGTATGGATTTTCTCATCTCACCCTCAGCAAGAAAGAGGATTTCCCAAAATTGTAAATGCTCTGCGTTGTCAGTGACATTAGCTTTCCTGTAAATTGGCTAAACTTGCTTATCAAAGACTTTCGCATTTAATGAATTACTTGAATCAAAATCTCTTTTTCAATTGAAATTGATGACAAAAACATATGTTCATTTTACTGAATGCACACTTCAGAATAAACAACATATAGCTATCCTTCCTGTTGCATAATCTGATTTATTTGTGGAGAAGCCAATCCAGGGCACTCTACTTGTTCATCTGTATTGGTGTCATGGTGATTTCATCTGTAAGTTATTATAGAACTGCTTCTGGGAGACTTCCTGTCTCTGCGGCTGTCAGCCAATCACACAGCGGATATAGAGAGGAAGTTCAGCATGCAAGGGAAATTCCTAAACAGCTGTGCAGTACCCACAGACCCATAGTCCACCACAGGAAGCTATAGATTACCATACCCCACCACCCCACCACAGCAGCAGAAGAAGGATGTGCAACACGCACACAGATCAGGACAAAGGCCACGAGACAAAAACTCCACAGAGACACACAGATGAGATGGAAACACCACACACCAACCAGGAGTGTTAGTAGACAAAGACTGCGACTTACAATCATGGTTTCTACCTGGATGAATTCATGGAGGGAGTCATCATGTGTTTCCTTGAACTCTTTACGAATGTTGAAAAGGTCGATCTCGCAACGTGACACCATGATGCGGATCAGCGCTCTGTCGTCTGTGCCGAGGCCCTGCAGAGGGGATCAATAGACACTTTGTGTATTCTGATTCAGTTACAGTAGCTGCTGGCTGCTACTGTCTGAGAGCACTCAGCTGCAGTGACACCAAGAAAAAAAATATATGCACCAACAAATTTGACCTTATCACTTGCTTTATGTGGGATCCAAGGTCCGAGTGGCCTGCTGCAGGCCTGCAGCTAGAATTCTACAACTGCATACAAATATTTAAAGCACTATGAATAAATACCTTCATGGCTTTGTATAAGCGGTCTGCAAAATAAGACGGCTGGTTCTTTACACTGCGAACTGCAAAGCAAAGAGAGAGCAAGAAAGGGCTGAGGAGGAGTCACAGAATGGATGCTGTCAGCTGTTTGCACTGTGACACACTCCAAAGTGCAATATTATAATTCCTGAGGTCAAACAGTCATTACCTATTGCATAAAAGGCATTTTTCACATCTCCTGACATCTCCTTCTTGATAATCTGTTCAATGTCCTTATTGGTGCATCTGACAAACTCCTGGAATACTGTGAACAACAAGAAGTATGATCAGCTTTCCTGAGATGGATCCTTTTCATTTTACTATTGAAATGCAGATAAACATGCATTTACATTTGTGAGTGGTTAATCACTGTGATCTATCTGTCTTGACCTTTACCTCTTCTGAGATGGGGGAAGCTTCTGGTGCACAGAATACTCATGAACTTCATCTCCATGTCATCAGAGTCTGCATTGCATGCATCTGCAAGTTCCTGAGAAGTTCAGGAGGAACAAAGATTTCAACATATTCTCCATTTCATATACTAAAACAGTGAAACCTCACGGGATACATTAAGTCATACGCTGAATCACCTGAGCATCTGCATTAGCTCTTTCCACATCTGCAGGGCCCTCCTCTCTTGCACCCTGAACAGAGTAAAGACGGTTAAATATAAATTCTCAATGATGAAATATCAGTGGTTCACCAAGAGCGTTTATTTTTTCTTTGATATGTAAAGTAGACGTTGCAAAAGAAAACCGTGTGTGTGATTAAATGGACGTCTTTAGTTCTCTGCTACAGTCAGCAGACAGACTGCAACCAGTGAGTGGGCGTGGAAATCAAACACAGTCTAAGTTCTCATGATGATGAACATTACCTGCACGAGAGAAACAAGGATGCGGCAGAAGTGGCCTGATGTGTCTGACTGAATAGCTTCCTCCAGAGTCTTCTTATAGGCTGTGGGTACGTGATATATTGCATGTTAAAGGAAAAGGAAAGTGACTAACAGCCTTTTTTTTCCCCCAGTATCAAACTCACCATTCTGATAGGCAGCGTTCATGTCTTGTATTTCCTCGTTGCTCCTGGTGACCAGGATCTCAATCAGAGCATGTTCATCTGTCCCAGCACCCTGTTAAGATGAAGGGTTTTAAGCACAAAAAGGCAGAAGAGCAAAAAAACACAAAGAAGGTGAACAAGATCCACGTAGTTAGGAAGAGTATGTGTGAACTGTGCTGCCTCATTTGTTTTGCTATTTAAATCAGCAAAGTCAATAATGAACCTGTGGGCAGCCTGTCACTAGATCAACTGTACCTCCATCGCTTTCCTCATCATTTTGGCATTGAACTCTGCAGGAGTCAACATGAGCCCAATGATCAGCCTCTCTAAGTTCTTTGACAGTTCAGACTTCAGGTCCTTCATCAGATCCTGAGGGCAGATTAAACACATTGAGTTGTTACACACTTGCTGTAGCAAACATCTCCAGGCAATTAACCAATGAGATGTTGAGTTTAACATATAATATATATCCAGTATATGTGCATCAAAGCATGAAGAGGGAAGAAAAATGGTGAAACTTAAGTCCTTATTTATTTCTGATTTCCAACAATGGCTTTCTCTCACCCTTCCCAGTAGGGATTTGAAGGTCTGTCTGATCTCTTGCCTCTGAGCATTGCTCCTCTGTGCAACGATGTCAATGATCGCATCTTCATCTGTTCCTGTAGACAGCAACAGGCAGTAGTAGCATTTGTAGAACTTTTTTTGTAAAATTATGGCCGTGCAAATGTTCTTTAGCTATCAGGGTTGCATACCGAATCCCTTCATAGCTTTCCTCAGCGCCTGTGCATCAGCAGCAGGGTCAAAGTTGGGTGCAGGGCGGACTGTTGGCCTTAGCTAAGGCAGTGGAATGACACATTTAGAAGTATGAGACTCAGTAATTAACAAAGAAAACCACACATAATGTGGATCGGCAAAGTGAGACAGTTTCACCTGATTGAATACATATTAAATTAAATGCAATATTATGTAATACACCAGCTGTGTAATCTTAAAGCACCAAACATGCAGAAATCTACAATATATGCAAAAGACTTGGTAGATTACTCTGCTGATATCACAATTCTGAAAAAAGCACGCTAAGATTTCTGATAATAATCTCCTGACATTTGAGAGGGAGTGTGCCCTCTTGAGGTTAGAGGCCATGACACCACCAACAATGAAAAGGTGGGTAGGCTGAAAAACATCTCTGTCTTATAGAGAGTTAGTGAGTCGAGCTATTGTTGACCAAAATGCTGAGACCTTTCTGACATTCACTGCTTGGACAGGCAAAGGAGAGCGCATTATGACAAAAACTATTTGTATTTGAATGAACAGCATTCTGATCATATCCGCAGTTACACAAAGACTTCTCTGTGCAGACATTGCAATGTTATCAGCGCAAGTTCATGGCCCTGCAAGCAGGAGGCCCTTGCAGGGCCAGCAGGTAATTAGGATACATGCGACTGCCAAGCCAAACATGCAGACACATCTAAAGTGGGAGCAGATGGGGCCCAAACCTGGATTTTGGTCATGGCACTTAATTCCCACATCTTGTAGGCTATCTGAGCAGCTTCAGGGAAGAACTCTCCAGCTAAGCTGTAATGATCAGTTAGACACAAAACAACACACTCAGCAAAGCCGCAACCAAGCAGTACAGAGTGGGTACTCCTCTAGGAACATGGATCAATGATTATATGGACTAAACACTGCTGCTTTACTTTCAGACAGTCTTGGGATATTATTTTAAGTAGTTTTCACATGTCTCTGCACCACGACAATGACAACATGCTTCTTCCATTAAGTCAATACACATTTTTTAGAGTTATAGTACCCTCAGAAAACAGTATGTCCTGAAAAGAGGTGCTCTATCACCCCCAACTGGTTGCTGCTGTTGCTTGCAGCCATATTGTAACTCACTCATCATCTCCTCCACACAGATTAAGCAGAGTCCTCTTGTAATCCCCTGATGTGTCATCCTGACAGGTTAACACACATAGAATCAGGTTATAGGTGCACAATCGTCAAATGCTATTAAGCAGATTTTTTAAGTGTTTAACCAACCTTAATCATGTTATAAAGTGACTTCTCATATCTTAAACGGAAACACTCTCGAATGTCCAACATGTCTATTTCAGAGCGAGAGATCATGATCCTGATCAGGGTGTTGTCAGCTGTACCAAGACCCTGGAAATGAAGGAGAGGACAGGCACTTAAGGACAGGATAGAGTATAAGAAGGAAAATGTGTCATAATGGCTGTGTTGTTCACACATATCTGTCTTTAGATTGAGACCAGACTGAATAGCTATTTTACTTAGAAAAAAACTTACCTTCATTGACTTGTAAAGCCGCTTGGCAAAGAACATGGGAACACTCCTTATACACTGGACTGTGTGAAAAAACAGGAAGAGAGCTTTGTGTTAAATTAATATTCCCTATGACATCATAAAGCGGTACTTTCAATGAATTTCTTACCAACAGCCAGCATCAGCCTCTCAAAGTCCCCAGACAGCTCATTCTTTATGCTGTCCTCTATGGTCAGCTCTGTCATCTTCTCGTATGCATCGAAAACTGAAGGCAGCAGAAGACAACGTTCAGTAATGTTACTCATCTCAAGTTTATTGAGCTATGCTAATGTCTATCTTAATATTCTGTTAAAGATTGGTGAGCAGGAAATGTAAGTTTAGTCGTGTTAAAGTTACAACTTTTTCGCTCCTTGCCATGAAATTTGCTATTTGAACCTATTACATACAGCATATTTACACCCTGTCATTTCTGAGCAGCAGACTTCAGACAGTTTTCTTGGTATTTGACAGAGAAGGGAAGGTGGTACAGGAGTGTATACAACTCATCATTGTACAATTACAACTCCGACAAGAACTTTTAGTGTTACTAACTCCTGAGAAAGTCAAGGTCACAGTGGGAATGCCTGGATGCCTCACTATTGTGACAATTTCCCAGTGAGCTGATCTCACCCATGTGGAGGTGGGTCACGCTACGGCTTCCCAGGATCATGATGAATGTGGCCTCGTCTGTCCCCCACCGCTCCTCTCCAGCTGCATACAGCTCCTACACAGAGGTAAGAAACCAGGGGAATAGATCATGGAGAAAATCATTGACAAAATGACAAAATCAACCCCAATTAGTAACTTAATCACACATTGCAAATGAATGCACTGTGGGAATGCTAGCATGCTGTTGTTAGCATTTAGTTCAAAGCACCACTATGTCTAAGTCCAGTCACTACCATGGCTGTAGACTCTTTGTCTTGTTGGTATATGTTTTGACTGTTTCAACAATGTCTTGAATAATATCAGCACAACGGTTTGGTACAAAGTGACAATATATTGAAATGAGGCCATTCAACTCTCACCTCCATGTAACTGTTAAAGAAACTCAAACACGCAGAGTAAAACAAAAAGTTACACTTTTAAAGATTTGATTACTTTTTAAATGAAGGTCACGTAGACTCAATAAGCCCAAACATGTTGCTCTTCTCTACTCATTGTAACATGTTCAAATTCTCACTTGTGCATCCTGCTCCACCAGGTCTGCGTTCACCACTCCTGACTCATCTCTGGTCCCCTGGAACCATCAAAGCAAAACAACATGCTGCTGATCAGTCAGTGGCTAAAGCTACTGTGGCTACGACAGCCACTGTATGCTTGACTGAACACTTCACTGGTGATAATATCAACTCCTCTGTGAACTGACCTGAAGTAAAGCAACCAGCATCTTCTTAAAGTGACCTGAAGTGTCCGCAGTTATGTCGTCCTCTATGTCACTGCCATAGGCTGCAGACACCGACGTCAATGCAAAAAGCCAAGATGTACTTGCAACACAATGTACTATTTAAAATAAATGACATCTTATTCTTACCATCCTTGTATGCTGCAACCATCTCATGTATCTGCTTGTTGTTTCTGGATGCCATGATTTCAATAAGGCATCTCTCATTTGTCCCAACTCCCTTGAAACAGAGTATTGAGTTTAATATGTAATAAGTAGTTTCAGCTTCATTAAATGTGACAGATTCTGATAAAGAATCTTACTATGAGGTACATGTCTTACTTTGACTGCATCATGGATTTCTTTGGCATCATGGTAGGCTGGGGTTCTCATCAGACTGACGATGAGACGTTCAAATTTTCCCGTCAGCTCATACTTCAGATCATCAATCAGGTCCTGTTGAAACAACAAAAAACATAATGAATTTAAAACTGCTGTGTAAATGTGTTAAAAGCTACTGTATGCCATGGTATTGAAACCATTTCTGAAAAATAAGAGATGAAATGAGATGCATTATTTTACCTTTCCAAAGCTGCTTTTGTATGCTGCAATGATTTCCTGCCTCTGGGCATTGCTTCTTGAGGTGACCAGGTCCAATATAGCCTCTTTATCACTTCCTAAGGAACACAAAGATTTTTCAACATCCTTCATCTCAGTGACACAAACCGATCACTTACTGCATCACTGTCACAAATGCTGTGTGAAACTCTTTGTGCCCTGTGGCCCAAAGTCGTGGAGGAGTGACGCACTCACCGATGCCTTTCATAGCATTGTAAAGAGTCTCGGCATCGGCGCTAGGATCAAAGTCTGGAGCATCTGTAATTGTGCCTCTGAACACCTGTAAGAAAGATTGTTAAGATGAGGTGAGACATGTTTTTATTGTGAATGTATTATTTTCATTTTGTGCCACACAAGCAGCATGGCTCTAGAGTTGTCAGTGTTTCAATAACTGATCCATAACAGATTGCCATTAAATTTGGTACATTCAAACACTCACAGTCCCCAGAGGATAAAGCTTTCGGACTTTGATGATTCTGTGACTTTTCTTCGAGCACCAGCATGAGTGTGACAGTTTTGATTTTTTAGTAAAATGTCTCAATGACTATTGGATGGATTGCAATGAAATTTGGTACCTTAAGGTTGAATTTCAGTGACCGTGTCGATTCCATAACTTTTCATCTCATGCAATTAGGTCAAAATTTTAATTTCTCCAACACTGGTTTCCCAACAAAAATAGTGGTAATTCCATAACCCTCATCCGTACTTTGTGTTTAGTACCAGTTAGCAAATGCCAGCATGTTAACACCCTAAACTAAGTTTGTCAACATTATTCCTGCTAAACATCAGCATGTTAGCATTGCTGGTGTGAACGCATCAGCATGATGACGATGGCGTTTAACTCAAATCATTGTGTGCTTAAGTGCAGCCTCACAGAGGCAATAGCATGGCTTGTTCTAGACCAACTGTTTTTCAATATTTTCTCCGTCAACATCTGCTATGACTTTGTAGATGCTGCTCGCCTCAAATCAGACAGCTTATAAAGCTGAGAAAGAGGTTGGATGTGAACTTTCCTAACTAAGGGTCAGGAGGTTAGGGCCCACAGTACAATCTGCTTTTTCAAGGTCACAAGTTTGTACTGCATTTCCCATTTTTCTAACAGTACATTTTGATGACCCACACTTCCTTGCAGGGTGTGAGTAGTGAACTGTGTACAAGTGGCAATGACGGGACTCTGGGATAGGAGGTGAAGCCAAGTCTGCCATTTCAGCAGCTGACAGCGTGCACCTGTCTCACCCCCAGCAGTTCAGAGGAAAACCTGCCATGTGTGTGTGCGTGTGTGCATGAGTGTATGTGAGATGAGTGCATGTGTGTAGGGGTAAGGACAGTGGGTGTGTTTGGGCTGTAGGGGGTCAGGTTGCGCACAAAGTATCTCCCTTTGCAAGGTCTGTCTTTCCGCTGCTCATACACAAACAAACTCCTTTGGGCATGCAGAGAAAAAACAAAGCTCTGCATTAGTTTTTGTTGTGTAACAAAAAAAAGAGCTATTGCTGACCCCTCTATCATCTTTTGGCCATATGATGCTGCTGGTGATGATGGTGATGTTAGACGCTCATTCATTGTGGGAAATAAGAAAACTTGGCCTGCACAATGAAAGCTCACACTGCAGCTGCTGCTGTAGAGATTATTGCTGCATTGAGGCAAGCAGCCAAAATGTGCTCTCCGCCCTGCTGAGGGGCCACTGCACATGCTCTGATCCTCTGCTTCACTACGACGGCCATCACTCTTCATGACAGCTGGAGAGGTTCACCCCCACAGCAACAGGGCCACAAATACAAGTCCCTAGCAACAGGCATTCAGCTAAACTAAGCACGTTTCTTACCATGGGCCTTATATGGAAAAAGAACTAATGTGGATTTACTGATGAAACCTAAGTTTCTTGCCCTTCCTTCCTCCCCCCCTGGTGACACTTATTTCTTCTGTTTTTTCTGAGGATAATTAAGAGCAAGAGTGTATTTCACTTCAAATTAAACAAGAATGATGGGGAACCGACTGACAGCGCGGATAATAAAGTAAACACGTCTCCACAAGCCTTAAATAATTCTGAAGCCACTGCCTTTAGAAAGAAGCTGTCAGGTGTGTCTATCAGATGTGCAGGTGCCACAGGTAGCAATGACACCTTATACTTCTGCCTTTATGATGGGGAGGAGTCACATGGTGGCAGATGGCAGAAAAATGACCTCCCTCACTGTCCACACCTCATTCAGTGATACACAAAGCCATCCATGTTCCATGGACAATGTGGTATATACAGTATATAATCTGCATCATACTGCAAGATGAGAAGGGCCCTGTCTACTTACCATTTCTATATTTGGTCGTCTGTGTCAACACTGTGCAGGAATCAATAGTTTCAGGCCTAGAGGAGAGAGAGAAATGATGATAACGCTGAATAGAAAGCCCCACTGTCCTCCTGAAGGTGTCATTCCACTCCAGTGTGCAGGAAAGAGAGAGTATGCATGATGATGATCCCAGCTGGGTAAATCTATTGAGGTGGACCGTTCAGTGTGCTGTGTTTAAAATGGATCACCACATATAGTAACGCAGAGTGAGAGCACACAAGAGCAGCACAAGAAACAGAACAAGGAGTTTCTATTCGACTTGACTTCTCATTCACCTAAGATGGCATGCCAGTGGGTGGAATTTGCATTAAGTCAATTGGCAGGAAAACTATTTCATCACATTTTCCAAACGGCCATACTCTAACCTATAATGCAGCCATTCAGACAAGTCAAGCATATGAAGACTCTTTCCCTGGCTTTATTTCTGAAAGTAGAAATAGTGCAAAAATCTAAATATATTTCCACAGATAAGATCAAATTGAAAGGAGAAATGTAGGCTCACACAAATTCAGCTTTTAAACAGAGGGAGGGAGAGAAAACTCCCATTAAGGTTTTTTAAATGCGGTACTGTTTGTTTAAGACAGAAGCTCTCCCGAAATAGCATGCATATGTTTCACTTAATGTCAGAATCAGTGTCTAGTGGGTCTTGGCCTCTGTATACACCCTTCTCTGTACCCCCAAACTGGAATTTAGAATAAACTTCGGATCTATTGATTTTCTTTCTCTGTAACAAAACGTTATTGTTGTGAACTGTGTCGTTTTCATATGCACTCATGCTCTGAAGTAAAGAGTCATGCAGTGGTCTCTCTCCAGCAAATCACTGGTATGTATTAGTGACGCATCGGCAAACTTCTCCACGGTATTTCTACTGTATGGGACATCTGAAGAAGCAGCTTACTCGGCTGAAGATGTCTGCAGACGACACATACTGGCTTACCTTCTCAGTGCAGGAAGTATCGGTGTCCGGAGAGGTGGTCCTGCTGTCTCTGCTCTGTCCCTGCTAACCCAGCCGGTCTGTCTCCTCCGGTCAGACTCGGCCGTCCCGTTACGTGTCCTCTGTGACGCAACGACTGCGGCGCTCTGTCTCGCAGCCTCTCCCGAGCACTTGTGTGTGTGTGTGTGTGTGTGTGTGTGTGTGTGTGTGTGTGTGTGTGTGTGTGTGTGTGTGTGTTTGTGTGCCAGAATGTCTTTCAGTATAGAGAACGCTATTTAAAACGTGTGTGACCGGGTATTAAGCAGTCCTTACTGATATCGAAGTCACGGATCACGCGTAATTTTACGCACAACTTCATGCACAGCTTCCGTTCTTGCATTTATTTTGCTGCAACATCTATCTTTCTTTAATTACCACTTCAAGACGATTTAAATGGCGTATGATTCATTCACAGGCAAACTTAAATGCTGTGCTCGGTAGTCCACCGTGTTCACTTTAATCTCCTTTGGATTTGTGAGCTTTGTCACATGACAGAGTTCAAATGTGTGTGTGGTTGGGGGGGCCGCAAGGGGCTTGTGTGCTCTATTTCTGTCCTGTTAGGTGTCTGTTCCAATAAAAGGAGGAGAGAAACATACCAGCATAGTTAGGGGGTCAGGGGAGAGAGAGGTGGCCTTGTCAGCATTGTGAACTTATGGAAAAATCTTAAAATATGAAACAAACTAAATAGAGGCTGGAAGTCACATAAACTCTCAGTGGTGCTCTGGTAAGAGGCACAAACACTGATAAAACTTCAAGAATGACACCAGAAATTATTTTCAGCTTGGATTCAGTTTTAGGCCACCGTCTTTAGCTGCAGACATTCATTCTTGGTGAATTGTATTGTACGGAGTTTAGATGAGGAGAGAGGTGATTTCCAGGAAGCAGAGGCTACAATCCAGTGCACACATAGCAGAAGCATGACTCAGTATGTTTCAGTGTCATTGGCCTGGTTTTGGTCTATGGTTACCATCATTCTGTGCCTGACACTACTGTATAAACTGAAGCAGACTTTTAGCCTGTGAAGAGTTGACAATGCACCCAGTCTATCAAGGAAATGTGGTTGTTTGACTTGTTTTCTCTTACTTCAGCACTTAAAGGTGCTACATATATAGTTGTGAGTGGACCCTTTGAGGTGGGAGGCACCAGTAATGAAATGTTATTGTTGTACACTGACCTCTTCTGCATTGAAAATGCATTGCAGACTGATCCTGAGGAACGAAACACGAAACTCAATAACATCCTGAAGAGCACAAAATGCGGTTAATACGTTTATTCTAATTTACAGAAAATCTGTTTATCCTGCATTTAAACTGATTCATAAAAGTTTATATTCCCTAAGGTCTATTGATCTATCCTACAAATTCAAACATGGAAAAATTAACTGAAAACTTGTGGAAAAAAAGACAAACAAATGAAATGAGCACAAAAGCATTTTTGACATTCTGAATGGGATTTGCTGTTCTCACCCTGGGCCTTCCACGCAATAATGAGCACATTATGATCCAAACTGGTCGGGAGTGAGAAAGGCTACTTTGTAAGTAATTCCATTGAGTGGGAGGGTCACACAGGCCAGTCTTGTATATATCGCAGCAGAAATCATGTTTCCTTCATCCAAGTCAACAGTGCACGGATATTTTTTGCTTCATTACGCTGTTTTCAGCACATAGTCACCAGTCACTCCTCGTGGGACTGAAGACAAGGTAAATAACTTGTGTATCTACTGAATAAAATTACCATGAGCAAGTCAGATTCAAATCCCTGACCTCTGCTGTAACTTGCATCTGTGAATTTTAGTGGTGGACAGCAGTATTTATCTGTAGCACTGCATCTGAGGTGTTTCTCTAAACGTACAGTAGACAGCCATAGATAACACATTAATGAACCTGAACAGAGCTTTACTGTGATCAGGTCAAACCTCTGATCATAAAGCAGCACATCACGTGTGTAGTAGCTGTTATTTGGTTAAGCATTACTACACTGTCCCTCTGGAAATGGTATCTCAACCGGTGAGATCTGCAGATAGGAGGCCCAAGCTTCAAGTTTGGTCAAAGGTACTCTGAACATCCACACAGGCTGCCTTCCCACTCACCTCCTGCCTGCTGAAGTAGATGCCAGGAGGGATTAGGTGAGCTAAAATCCCCTGAAGGGAGATGAGAAGGCGAAAGCTACCTCTCAACGAGTAAGTGCGCTGCCTGCTGCATGCATAAGCCATGAAAGCTGCTTTGTCCTCCTGTTTCATTAACTCACAGGGCCATTTAAGCTGGCAAACTCACACCTCCAGATAGAGATGGGGACACGACTCCTATAAGACAAGCAGGAAAACTCCAACATACAGTAGCTGCAGTGATAAGGTCACAGCCTTGTTGAAAAGCAGCACATGTATGTAAACACACTATTAGAACATACAGTGCACTATGTGTGGCTTTGGAGGGTATTATGTATCGTCTTAAATGCAATACATAACCATGTTTTATTCATCGTGTCACAGGGAATTTTAAAAATGTATAGTTTCTTTTTTTATTTTTTCCCATTCAGGCATTTCTTTCTAATGATCCCTTTTAGGAAACATAAAATCCAAAGTCATAGATAAATGTGTACCTTAAAGTCTTGGATTATCTTGAAGGCGTAAGATTATCAAAGACACAGATCTCACTTAGAGTACGAGTCACTCACAACAACAGTCACATTTGTACAAAAGTAGGACTGCCCCTGTTTAATTTCCTTAGTGGTTAGTATAATTCCTTCTTTTCATTTATCTAATAACCAACAGGTTGCAACAGGTGTAGTCACTTACAGTAGTTAAATAAGTAACAGTTATGTCAACACAGGTTATGTTGACATGGTTTTCAAGTTTGTCTTGTACCAGCACAGACTATACAATGTTTTTCCATTTGATTTTAACAGTGACTGATCACAAGCAGCCCTGCATTAAGTTGAGAGGACGAAGTACCTCTGACATGATACTCCTCTGGTGAGGCGAGAACACACTCTGCCAACTGGAAAATCGATTCTTTTTTATAGCCAGGGGAAGTGCAACTTGTAAACAAATTTCCTGCATTCCTCAGAAATGTTCAAGGAAGTAATTGTGTAAGTAAATGGAGGTTGAGTAAAGTGCAGTCCTCGAGCGGGGTGTTGTCTTTGTGCTGTGGGCAGGAATGAAAACTTGTTGCATCAGCAATATCATATCAGGAGGGTGATAAAGAAGGGCATGTATAAAACAATAATATGATTTAGGAGGAATGACAGATTGTTAATGGTCTCCTCTCAGCACACCTGCAAGACAGGAGATTGCACAGAAGAGGTGAGTGTCTTCTTTTGTCTTTAATGTAAATTCAGAGATGTTAGCAGAACATGCCATTTCAGTTACGTTGGTACTGTTAACTTTAAACTATGATGTACACGTCTTCTTTGATTTCTTCGTTTAGTGTTTTTCAAATCAAATAGTTCCCTTCTGCCGACGTAAAGCCACTGTTGCACTAAAAAGAGATTAAAAAATGCATCTTTAAAGACTGAGGACTATGTTCTACTGTGGGCTTGATCTGACAATTATTCACAGGTTCACTGATCCACCCATTCTTCCCCACTCCTCACCTGTCGCCTAACTCCTTCCTCCTTTTACTCCGTTTTTCATTAACATCACACTGCGCTCCCATCTGTTCCACCTTCCCACATTTTTCCATCCAGATCAAACCCTCTCAGAAGCATGCCGCACGGCGGGGTGAAGTCCTTTCTGGTGAGCCTGTCTCGGAGGAAGCCCCTGGAGCCAGAGGGGGAGCAGTCCACATTTAACCGATGCCTGACCACTCTGGACCTGGTGGCCCTCGGTGTGGGCAGCACTTTGGGGGCTGGGGTCTACGTTCTGTCTGGAGAGGTGGCGAGAGACAATGCAGGACCCAGCATTATCATCTCATTCTTCATCGCTGCCCTGGCATCCATATTTGCCGGGCTGTGCTATGCAGAGTTTGGGTCCCGTGTTCCCAAAACAGGCTCAGCGTACCTTTACAGCTATGTGACTGTTGGAGAACTGCTGGCTTTTATCACTGGGTGGAATCTGTTACTCTCCTATGTCATAGGCAAGTGCGATAGACAGGATTACAATGATTATTATCTCTGTTATTGAGTGACATAGCTTTTTGAGAGCAATTAATCTGATAATGATCATTTTGTTGGAAAAAAGTGAAAGTTTGAAGGGTTTGAAGGGTGTACAGAACAATTATTTCAATTTGATATCTGTTCTAATATCAATCTCTGGCTCAAACTTGTGATGTCCATTCTATGAAAAACATATCGTTATCATATTTTCCACTTATGTAACATGTTTGGCTCACTGAGAGCACTGAAACCCATAAATGATCAACCACCAACGCACTGTGACCTTTTAACTGCTGTAGTTGAATGTTCAACTTATGTTCAAATTCTTGGCTCATTTAACAGTGAAAGTTCGGAAGTTTTGCAAGTTTAACAACATGTATATGTCTCTTTTTACACCACTCATTAAATTTATTGCTTTCATGTTGATGATCCCATAAACCAGGATTGCTTTTTAAAGTAACTGAGTCGGAAAGACTAGTTAGTTTATGACTACAGTGACTGATTAGTTTATTGCACTTTTCTGTTCAGGGACATCCAGTGTTTCACTGGCATGGAGTGGGACATTTGATGACCTCATAGGTGGCCACATATCAGGATATTTACTAAAAAATGCACCCATGGATCTCCCAGGCCTGGCACCTTACCCAGATCTCTTTGCCGCTGCTCTCATCTTGCTGCTTTCAGGTAAAATGAAGACACTGGTGTCATTATCGTGGCGACACTCATACATACTGTACAAAAATATAAACATTCACCATGTTTTCCATGAAGGTGTGCTGGCATTTGGAGTGGAAGAGTCAACAACAATCAACAAGATCTTCACAGCAATCAACATCCTGGTGCTGCTGTTTGTGTCGATCTCTGGATTCATCATGGGTGACATCTCCAACTGGCAGATCAGTGAAGAGGATTTGATCAATGCCACAGCAGAACTCAAGTAATGTCAAAGAGCAATATAATCCTGACTGTGTTTGTGTGTGTGTGCAGGATCCTGTCTTACATAAATACAGTAAGAGTGCTCTCCTGGTTATCTCACTGTAAATAACCATGAATGATGTTCTCCCCCCAATGCAGTAACTTGACCTCTACTGAAAACGTGACTAGTCAGTTTGGAGTGGGTGGATTTTTCCCATATGGCCTCAGTGGAACGATAGCTGGAGCTGCAACATGTTTCTATGCTTTTGTTGGATTTGACTGCATTGCTACAACAGGTAAGAAGACAGCTTTTCCCTTTATCAATATCCATGTGATTATATATAGTTACTTTTGGTTAGATTTTTGCCAGAAGAGGAGACAAAATGTTCTTAATTCATCCAAACCACCTCCTTGACAACTGAGTAAACTCCATCTGATGAAGAGTGTGAGATGTGGCTGAAAGCTCTGTAAATTATCTAATAGGTGGACCTTCCTTGTGTTTGTCAAACTATTTCCAGGGTCAGTAATGAACTCTCAAGCTTCACTGTCAGAATAGTGCAATAATCCTCTGATATGCGTTACATTAACGCTCAGCTTGGACCGTCTGAAAAAAACAGACTGTTTCCAGAAAAAAAAAAGATTTGTGCATATATATTTATATTGCTATATTTTTTACTACTTTAACAGCTCATTTCTTACTAGATGTGTCATGCACCAACTTCACCAAAACAAATTCCTCGTATGTGTAAAACTGTACTTGGCAATAAAGGCTTTTCTGATTTCTGATTTCTGGGGACGCTGTGTAAAATGTAAATAAAAACAGAATGCAATCATTTGCAAACAAACTATGCTTACAGACAATGATTTTATGAAGTGTTCCTGAGCCCATGCATTAATATCCTTTATACAATCGTGTTCACAAAGTGGTGAACCTCGCTGCATCCTCACTTGTGAATGACTGAGCCTTTCCAGGATGTCCCTTTCATACCCAATCACGATACTATCACCTGTTACCAATGAACCTGTGGAATGTTCCAAACAGGTGTTTTTGGAGCATTCCATAACTTTCCCTGTTTTTAGTTGCTCCTGTCCCAACTTGTTTGAAATATGTTGCTGGCAGTAAATTCAGAATAAACATATATTATAAATCGATGAAGTTGATGAGGTAAAACATGAAATATATTGTCTTTGTACAGTTTTTAACTGAGTGTATGTCAAAAATGATTAGCAAATGATCACAGTTTGTTTCATTTATGTATTCTATTACATATTAATTTATTACTCTACTTCATAATGATGTCCCTCCTCCTGTATTAAGTAATAAAGCTAAATAAGTGACGTAAGAAATCTTAATGAATTCATAACTTTGTTTCTCTTTTCTTAGGTGAGGAGGTGAAGAACCCACAGCGGTCTGTCCCTATAGGCATTGTGGCCTCACTACTTATCTGTTTCCTGGCCTACTTTGCTGTGTCTGCTGCTCTCACCCTGATGATGCCCTACTACATGCTCAACGAAAAAAGCCCCCTGCCGGTGGCCTTTGATCACATTGGCTGGGGTCCTGCCAAATATGTAGTGGCTGTGGGATCGTTGTGTGCCCTGTCCACCAGGTATGAAACTGCTGGTAGTACACTCTGGGTCACTCACCCTGTTGTGACTGCCACTGGAGAAAATAATTCATGGTTTAAAAATGTTAGTGTTCAAGATTGCAGTCAGTCAGTCAGTCAGTCAGTCAGTTTAGTTGCTCCACCACTTTTGTGCAGGTTGAAATATCTCAATAACAATGGGATGGATCGCCATAAAAATTGGTACAGCCATTCATGGTTCCCAGAGGATGAATCCTAATGACTTTGGTGATCCTGCAACTGTTCCTGTTGTACCACCATGACGCACAGTTTTGTTTTTGAGTGAAATCTCTCCACAGCTAGTGGTTATGTTATGAAATCTGATTCATGCATTCGTGTCCGTCTCAGAATGAACGCAATCACTTTGGTGATCCCCTGGCTTTATATTTAGTGCTAACATAAGTCAAAATGTCAACTTGTCCAGTACTTATGTCTAAATACATCAGCCTTAGCTGCACTTTGTTTAGTGCTAGTTAGCCAATGCTAGCATGCTAAACCAAGACTGTGAGCATGATAAACATTGTCCTGTACCTGCTTAACATCAGCATGTTAGCACTGTCAGCATGTTACCATGCTGCCGTTGGCATTTAGCTAACAGCACTATTAATATGGGTGCAGACCCCTCGACTTAATGTTAAAGTTGTGTTGTCCACAGATTCATTATCTTTGAATGGCAGAAGCTTCTGTTCAGCCTGCGTTAAATCTTTGATGCTTACCAACTCAGTGAGTTTGCGCAAATGATTTTCACTAGCGTGAAAGAATCAGGAAAAAACCTGCCATTGATTCAGCTTTATGAAACAAATATAAAATCACTGCTGTTTATTTGTAAGAAAATGCATCTTCCTCTCATCCCATTACACCTTTCTAGATTTCCATAACTTCTGAGAATATAGTTTACTGATTTATCACTAATTTATGACTCCATTAATTAATAGCAAGCTCTTCTTACTTAGACAAGCCATAGCTATTTTTAGTACCACTATGACAAAGATAGACATAGATGACCATGGAAAGAAAGAAATATGATGTTAGAGGCAGATAATCAAAACACAGTCACATCTGAACACAAGTGGTCTCAGAAACATTAGATAAAGACAGACAGGAAAGGTGGAGTCTAAATCAAATGAAATAAGACAGGACATACATGATTTAAAAAAAACAAAACAACAACACATATTTTTTCCTTCCTAAATGAAATAATCATATCAGTTTGAGACAGAAAACCAGAAAAGAAATTTTGGGGTAGGACTGACAAGTCAGCCTTCCAGGCCAGGTGCTCCGGGCATTTAGGCGGTTGTTGACTGACCCTGCTTTTGCTGGTCTCTCCAGTCTGCTGGGTTCAATGTTCCCCATGCCCCGGGTGCTGTTCGCCATGGCAAGAGATGGACTGCTTTTCAAACCCCTGACCAAAGTCACCTCCAAGGGCAGTCCTGCTATAGCTACCATATCATCTGGAACTGTGGCAGGTACAGATGTTCCAGCTGCTCATCAGCTTCAATGTACACATGGTGAGGTCTGTGGACTTCAAGTAACTCTGTGTTGACTGTTTGTCATCTTCAGCCATCATGGCTGTGGTGTTTGACCTGGAAGCGTTGGTGGATATGATGTCCATTGGTACTCTGTTTGCTTACACACTTGTGGCCGTATGCATCTTAATATTGAGGTATGTTTATTGTGTCTTCTACCACAATGCTTTTCCCAGAATGCTGAGCAAAACTCAATTCATGTTACACATTTATTTATTTTGCAATCAAGGTACCAGGAGGGTCTATCTGAAGACAAAAGCGAAAAGATAAGTGAATCAAATGGCAGATTTAGCTGTCTAAAGCCTCCATCATCTCCTAATTCATCCACGTCCAGAACAGTCACAATCTTGATTGTAATCTCTGGTACGTAAGACAAAAGGCTCTTTTACTGTTTCTCATGCACTCCAGTATCGTTTCTTTGATCTCTGCTCTCACTCATCTTTTCTTCTTCTGCAGTTGCCGTTACGATTGCACTGTGTGTAACTGTGCACCAGGCCATGGACGCTCTTACCCGTATGGAAGCATGGAGCCTAGCAATTGTCTGCATCCTCGCCTTCATCCTGCTGCTCAACAGCTTCCTCATCTGGAGGCACCCACAAAATAGCACCAAGGCATCTTTCATGGTGAGAGAATTTCAGCTGTGTATCAGAGCAATTACACCAATATTTTGTGCATGAGATGTAATAAGCATCAACTTGAAAATCCTCTCACATCCCCTATTTTCTCTGTTCACAGGTGCCCTTAGTCCCAGCATTGCCTTTACTTAGTACAGTCATCAACATCTACCTGATGGTCCAGTTAGGCGGAGACACATGGTTACGATATGCTGTTTGGATGCTCGTGGGTAAGACCATATTTCTGTTTTCGAGATTTAGAGGGCTTTTATCAAGTTAGCTGCTGAACTGTAATGATCGCCATCTTCTCTTCCAGGGTTACTCATCTATTTCGGCTACGGCATGTGGAACAGTGTTCTGAGGAAGCGCTCCATGGCCAGCGACACAAGGATTGAAACTGTCAGTGGCAAAACAGACATGAGCAGCATGAAAGAAGAAAAATTCTGAGCTTGGCTTGAGTGGAGAGAAATAGATTGGGATGTTATAGTGTGTCAGAGCTTTAAGTGTGTAACTTCTGTTTTACATGCACCTGTGCTGATTCTGCAGTGTTCAATACCTGACAGGTGGACAGTGTTGAAATGCAGACAAATGAGCCATCACATTAACGTTTATTCCACATTTACACTTTACTACATGTTGATGGTGTTTGTAATGTGTCTAAATATTGTCACTGCCAACAGTGAAATAATGCCTGACATATTTTTGGACCTGTGTATGTTCTATGTCCTAGAGCCTTTAAATCTGCTATCACAGTAGTTAACACCGTAAAAAGAAAAAGGGCTCAAACTGTTTTCTGTTGATAATCACCTTTATTACACTTTCTTTATTTTATACATGTCCCCTGCGAAATGTAGAAATTTACTAAAATTTTACACAATTCTAATTATGACTATGAATAACAGGAGAATTTACACATCAAGACATAGAGCTGGCCCGTACAAAATATGTACAATGTACTGTAAATACAGAAAATCTTATGAAATGTCCTATTTTTTGCTCTAAACCTGTTTTAATATTCACTTTCTTCATTGTCTGTTGTTCCAAAGAGTAAATATGGAAACTTTATGTACATGTTTTCTAATGATGTATTGTAACTTTATTCCTTAATTAAAAAAAGAAAGAATTCAATTTTCTACAATCTGGAGTTTGTTTTCTGTTGATAAAATAAAATAGTCCAGTTCCACTCTTAATCTTGGATAAAGAGCCAGAGACTGGCTCTCTACCCGGGGTCCATGAGAACAAAAGGACCTTTCACTGCAGCTTACCTGTGTCAGGCTCAAAATCATGGTTCAGCCAGTCACTCAAAAGGAAAGCTTTACATTGTTCTCACTGTGAACAGCACGCTATGGATATGATCAAATATGAAAAACTCTCATAAATATGTAATTTCACCAATTTATACCAATGAATACAGAGATATTGTTAAGTCCAATTAGTCAAAATTCTCAAGTTCTTCTCAGAGGGGTTTCCAGTCTGTACAACAGAATATTATGCATAAAATTTTGGGATCCAGCTATTGTTTAAAAGCACCTAAAGGCCATTTGATGCATTGGACGAAACACCAAAAAATTTAAAAGCTGCTTTCCTTTAACAACAGATAAATAGATCTTACTCTTACAAGATTAGCTGATCATTATTTTTCATGTATGATTTTGTGCGTTAGTTGAAGGCTGGTCAAGCATGTTGATTTGTTTTACCTGTGGAGACACAGTCAGCATATGTTGGACACAAGGTTTATTGGGCACCAAATGCTTTTAATGACCTTGCCCCAGTCTTCATCTGGGCTGTGTGGTGTGTTTTGGAGGGCCAGTCTCAGACTCATGCTGCTAGCACACTTCCAGTCCAGCAGCTAAGCAAACAGACACATGGAGGGGCCTCTGTCTCTGGACCCTCATTGGTCAGGACAGGCTTGAAAGGCTCCATTGAGCCAGTCAGGAGGAATTTGGGGTACTAATGCCACTCTCAGGAGGAGGAATTTGTGTGATTCTGGTAAACAGCTGACCACTCACTTTGCAAGCCCAGCCTCTCTCTCTCCTTCCCTCCTCTTCGTTTCTGCAGTATGTTCTCTGTGTTGAACTGCATGAATTAACAATCTACAGGACACTTTGATGCCCCACTGATTAATCATGCCTTTGGTGAATTTGTTTGGGTCAAAGCGGAGACTGCTGCTGAGCTCGCTCCTTATTTGTGTCTTAATCTTCGAGTTAGGTAAGTAACTTTATTCACTTGCTGAGCAGTTCTGTGAACATGTGTTTCTGGAATTACAGAGGAGTGCAGATTCCCTTCGGCCTAATGTGCAACATGGCTTACTCTGAAGGTTGGCGTCTGATAAAAATGATACCATAACCACACATTGCAATCTTACTGTATTCTTTTTCATTAAGATAGTAACTACTTATCGCTCAATTCATATCTTTAAACATTCAGCACGTGCAAACTGCTGATGCACTGTGTTCTCACACTGTGCAACTTATTGTCAAAAAGACGCCCAAGAGCAGAGAACCACTCCAGGGAGGAAGGCCAAGCCAAGCAAACCCAAACTTGGGAAATCAACAAATAAAGGGCCCAGAGCTGTGCCAGGCAAAACCAAGATCAAAGCCACACCCGCAGCCCCAACACAGGCCTTCCTCACACAGGTATTTCACCAAGTACACATTAACTATTGATATGTTAAAGGAACATCAAACCGTGAAATGGTTGATATATTTTGTTTATAACTGCATGACCTTGTATTTGGCGTATAAAGGTGCTAAACAGAAGGACTTTCAAGAAAGTGGGGGAGACCATAAGTGTGCAGACAGGAGATAATCTGGAGCTGAGGTGCAGGGGCAAACCTGTGCAGTGGAGCGTCCCCTCTTACCTGGAGGAGGATGATGATGGAAGGCTCAGGTAAACTATTGACAAGACTTTATTGTGCATGATATACAATTTATTCTTCTAATGATAGAGATAAGGTCTGTTATCAGTCAGTTTGTTCTTTGACCTTTTACTGTTTTTGCTCTGCAGCATCGTCCAACATGAGCGATATGGTGTTCTGACATTAGTCAACACTACTGGTGCAGACACAGGGGAGTACACCTGTTATCCTATGTACTGTGAGGACTCTGACTGCAGGAAGGTGTATGACAAAGCTGTCAAAGTCTTTGTCTTCTTTCCCGGTATAATGACTAAACTTTATTGATGCTTACACAAGCACTTCTCAGAACTACCTCTGCTGAACTACCGCCAGCTAACAGGAAGCCTGTCTATACTCACAGATTATCTTATTCATATTTGCTATATTTTCTCACTGCATCAATCAGACCCACAGGAACTATTTGTACCGACATCTGACTACTACGAGGTGATTCAGCTGAGAACCAATTGGCCTACAGTCCTCCCCTGCCAGGTCACATCACCTGAGGCGAAAGTGACTCTGCACCGCGAGTTTCCACCGGTGGAGGTGGCAGTGGACGGGACGGAGATTTCCTTTAATGTCAAGAAGGGCTTCACCATACATCGACCCCGGCCTTATCATGCTGGAGCTTTGTACTGTGTAGCCAGTCTGGGCAACTTGAGGCAGAGCTCCACCAAGTACATGCTCATCTATGTGAACTGTGAGTGCTGCACTAACTTCCATTAATTATGAATTAATTTGATACAAATTGCAGAAAATACTATGTACAAGCAGACAAACTCGCATAGCGCTGACAAATGTGAGAGGATCAGAGGATCAGATTCAAATAAGTTAGAGTCTCTGCAGAGGTGGAAAGTAGAACGTAAAGAAGTGGGCATTACAGATCTATAACACATGCATTTTTAAGATTACTGAAGAAAACCATGTAGAACATTTCCAGTTCTAGACACATTGACTTTATGCTGGCTAATGCAAGTCACTGCTAAAATATTGTTTGGTGTGATTTACACTTACACAACTCACTTATATTCCACATTTGCCATTAGATCCCATGGCTCCTCCTGCTCCGGTGATCAAGGCCTCGTCAAGCTCGGTGGCTGTGGGAGAGAATCTGCGTGTTGACTGCTCTGTGGTGGGAGAACAGAACGTGGCTGTAGAGTTCACCTGGGAGTACCCAGGACAGCAGGTAGGACAGTCAGGAAGAGGGAGCTCAATACAACTTTTTGCCTGAATTCTTTAGGTTAAACTACACCACTGATGACTTTGATAATGTTAATAAATCATGTGTTAATATAGACCAGTAATGAGCCATTTTGATGCATAAAAATGTGTGAACTTCAGGTTGGTCAAGACAAATTAGGAGGAGGTTCCATGTTATTATCATACATCCTCTGTCATTACAGCTTTTCTTACCTTTCTTGCTAGTTAGGTATTAAATATGAGGCCTCCAACCTATGGACTGCAGAGCATCCGGACCTATAGCTATTTATCAATGACTTATTAACATCTAAGCTGCTGACACAATGGCGTATTGTAAAGAGGCAACTTCCCATGATGTACAGTACAATATGTGTAAACCTCCAAACTCACTGCCTGCTTGCAGATTGGGAGGCCTCTGTACACACAAGAGAGCCTCAGCCCAGTGGCTGGAGGAACAGCTCGGCAGCAGTCTCGGTCTGTCCTCTTGGTGGACGAGGTGAGGGACGTGGACCAGGGAACATATACCTGCACTGCCCAGAACCTGCAAGGAGCCACTTCAGTGTCCACCCACGTTAAAGTGGTCCCCAAAGCCAGAGAAAAGAAACCATGAACCATCAACACTGGATGATATCACTAAGACCTGAGAGAGATAGAGAGAGAGAGAGAGAGAGAGAGAGAGAGAGAGAGAGAGAGAGAGGGTGGAGATCAGCTGCTCTGTTACAGTATTAAATAGCATTTTAGCAGCAGTACATAGTTATAAAAAGTAACGGAAACTGTTACAATGATACCAGAGGTTTTGTTATTTTATGTCCTTGTAGATGAATGTTTGTGTATGTAAATTGTTCTTCATCAAGCTTGTCTATTGAAAGTTTTATCTACACGCTTTGTTGCTTTGTCTTTTTCTACTGTGTCATATTGTGTGTGACCCACCAAAGATAAAATAAAAATAAAATAAGCTGTCATGATATCATTATTATTATTATTATTATTGCCCTGCAGTCGGCTGGCGACCGGCTCAGGGTGTACCCCGCCTCTCGCCCATTGACAGCTGGGATAGGCTCCAGCCCCCCCCCCCCCAATTATTATTATTGT